>VYXD01013461.1:617150-640807 GCA_013397195.1 Hylia prasina | reverse complement strand
CGTCCATCCCGCCCCGCCGTGCAGATGCAGGGCACCGTGAGGCTGTGGGTGTCGGTGCTGACTTTCGCCCTGTCGCTGCTGGTCTGCCTGGGGACGCTGGCAGAGGCGTACCCCTCCAAACCGGACAGCCCCGGCGAGGACGCCCCCGCAGAGGACATGGCCAGATACTACTCGGCGCTGAGGCACTACATCAACCTCATCACCAGGCAGAGGTAGGCAGAGCGGGACGGCAGACGTCTCCCCTTCCCGCTGCCCGGGCTGGTTTTTCCCTTGGCGAGGCTCAGGGGAGGGAGGTAGGGTGCCCCCTCACACTGGGTGTCTGTCGTTGCTTTCCCTAAGGGCACGGAGAAAGACGTGGTGCACAGATTCCGTTTAGAGAGCAATGCCCATGAAACCCTGAGCTGCCGACGCGTCCGGAGCTGAATTTCCACCACCCAAGTTGGCAGAAGGGGCGGGGGTGTCAATGCTGCATCTGCTCTCTCAGCCTCTTCTAGCTGTGTCACAGATGGGCTGGGAGACAGGAGCGTGAACAGGGCAGCGTGCACAGGAGAGTCCCCCGAAAGGGAAAGATAACTAATCTGGGAGCTGGCAAGAGCTAGGCAGGGCACTAGGAGCAGTTTCCACTTCTGTTGCTACCACTGAGTTCAGTGAAGATTTTGGTGACAAAAATTGCCCGTTGTGGAGATGTAGTAGTCCAGATGCTTTGTGGTTTGTAGGCTACTTCATGCACCTGTGAGTGCCAAAACCCCCACTAGTCATAAAAAAAAAAACCCTCTCAAGATCGAGAACTCAAGCTCTATCTGAAAAAGTGTGAACCCAAACCTACCTGGCCCTAAACTGGCTTTCTGGGTTGACCGTGCTTGTTAAAGTACAGGTAAAGACTCAGTCTGAAAAAAAAGGGCAAGTTATTATAAAAAATCAACTTCTTTGATAAAACATTGTCCAGTTAGGCTGTGTGATTGACAGAAGTTTCTGCTGATGTCCCACAGCAGTGTGTCACCCAGAAGAGCTTTGACATATTTATCTATTTGTTTACTATCAAAACCAGATGAGAGGTCTAAAATTAGGCTTTCATTTGTCCCCCTAGAAGTCTGAAGGATTTAATTAGAAGAGTGGTTATCATATAACTGAGAATTTTCCCAGCAAGCCCATGACATTGTAGCGCACTAAGAGCACAAGAAGGGGTTGATAGAAATACAGTTCTTCAGTCCTGAACTTTTAAAGCAATATTCACAACTGGTTCATGTGTGAGGCATGCTTCTGTGTGGCAGTCTGCGCCCAAATAACCTTTTGTCTAAATTACTGCTAAAATAATCCAATCCTCAAATTCTGCCTCTGCTGCCGTTTTCTCTTGCGTGTGGTAGGATCTCCAGGCTGGTGTCTCATCCCTTCTTTTCTTTCTTTCATCTCCCATTTCAAAGGTGGCTCCTGTCCAAAGCCAAGTCATATTTAAAAACAAAAAATCCCAAATCCAAACCCAGCCCCCCTTTCTCTGTTCAGCCTTCACTTCTGGTGCGTGCCCTGTGTGCTTGCTTTAATTTTGACTGTGTAGCTTTTACTCCGATTTTATGATTTCAGACACTGCAACCAGTTTCTTTTTTTTTTTGTGTGTGCGTGGATTTGGGGCCTGAAATGAACTGAAATAGTTATTGTTTCTGATGGATAAAATTTAAATTTTGTTCTTTATATTTTCCTCATATTTCCTACCCATCCTTGTATTTAAAGGAACAGAGTTGACCTGGAAGTACAAGAAAGTTGGCAGAAAAAAGCACTACAATAACAACTTTGTGAAACACATTTAAAAGTTGACTGCACAGGTGAATTAAAAAACCAAAAAAGGTGTGCTCTTTCCACTGTGGTGAATTAACAGTCCAGAAATAAAGCAATTGCTTCCAAACCTCCATTTGGAAAGCTTAACTGAGCTCCTGGAGGTTTCCTGTTTTGGCAGTGATGGAGTCACTTGCAAAATGAATCAATAACTTTTTGAGGCATTTTGGACCAGTCTAAGGATGACTGGTCTATTTCAGCAGATATGCTCAAAGTTTTCTCTCTTCTTACAGATTTTTATCTCTGCTTTTTGTGCATGATACTGCTTGGGAGCCCTGTGACAGGGGAAAGATGAGGTCCAGGGGCTCCCCCTGCTCCTTCTCTGGGTGGGTGAGTGAGCTGTGCTCAGCATCTCACCCGACCTGGTGCCTGTAGCTGGTGAGGTGAAGCAGTAAGAACCTATTGGCAAAGGAGGAGATGAGGAGATTGGTGTGGTTTTTTTTCTTCAGGTTCATCTGCCCTGCCTTGCTTGATGTTTGTGTGATTATGAATACCACCACCCCCCAACATTCCCCCCCATCCTGGCTCATCTTTCTGCCTTCTGCTTCTGGCCTGACTCAAACATTTGAGTGCCATTCCCCTCTGAGCTACTGTGACCCACATCCTGAGCTCCATGAGCTTCCTCCTTCCAGACCATCTTTAGAGAAAGATTGTATTTAGACCTTGTCCATCTGTCTGTTTGCTCGCTCTCTCCTTTGAAATTCTTTTTCAGATCCATCTCAGCTTTAGACACCAGTGCCTGTCAGCTTTGATATCTCTTTGAGGTAACCTGAAGTAAATGGGCGCTTGTGTGGTGCAGGTCATGAGACCTGTTTCAGGCTTCTTGTTTCTGATAAGATCCCTCGTTCCTTATGTGCCAGGTCTTTATAACCTAAAAGAGAGCCCACCACAGATGCAGACTCCTGCTCTACAGGTGTCTGTGTGTCTTTGGACTGGTTCCACCTTCATTTCCTGAACTGTCCTGTGGTCCTTGCCTCATACCTCTCTCCCACAATGTTCAGGAGGCTTTTTTCAAAGTCCATCTTTACTTGAATCACTCATGGTCCTACCTGTGCTCCCTCTTGCAAATAAACTACCTTCTTTCCTTGTCACTTGCAGCTTTTCCATGTGGCTCTTCTGTGCTGTAGCAAAGCAGTCAGGCCATTCCTGCTGGAAATGGCTTGAACTATAAGCAGGGCAGAGGGTGTATTAAAGTGTGTATGCCTTGGGCAGTGCTGCTGCTCCTGCTTCATGTCAACACCCTTTAATAGGCAAGGGAGCAGATCTCCCTTTGCTTTGGTTTCTTGACAATTTTCTGAATCTGACCCACAGATGCTTCTGAAATGACTCAGCAGGTGTGGCCAGCTTTGGACATGGATGGGACTTGAGTCCTAACACCCAAGTTTCCACAGAAAGCTTTGAGATTTTGCTGAGCCTGAAATACTGTGTCCTTATTCAGAATAAGTGTGTTTACTCCTTAAATCCCTTTGACTTCAGCTGGAGCTGTGGCTTTATCAGTATGCCCCAAAGTAGGCCTTGATGTATCAAATGGAGTATAAAAACTGACCAGGTGTTTTCACTTGGCTTGGAATCATGATATTTCTAAGTGTTTTAAAACAGCCTTGATTTTTGATAAATGTGTATCTTAGAGCAAGGAGCAAGACACAAAGCAACTGGAGCAAAGACATCTCAAGGCATTTGCATCAGGAAAAAGAGATAGACTCTTGAGACCCCTATTTAGTAAGTCATTAGCATGGATGTTTCTCAGGGGCAAAATGACAGGCTAGAAAGGAGACTGACAAAGGAAGAATGGATGTCCTCTGGGCAGCCCAGTTGGTTGCAGTCAGTGAACACCTTGTGTGCAGCTTTGATACGTGAGGACATGGTGGCTCCATCCAGCACAGGTAGTGGCATGGAGCAGACAAGATGCTGAAGGAAGTCATATAAAATATATCTCCCCACCATAGTGGTCCTCATTATTTGAGTCAATCTCTGCACTCTGGGCGGTTGCTACCTATTCCTTATTCAGGCAAAACTTCCTGAGAGATCAGTGGGAGTTTTGTCCAAGTGTGAGGTGCTAGAGCAAGTTTTGATTTGTTAAATCAGTTTCTTTAACATAACAGAAAATTAGCTTCCTCCTCAGTTGAAGTCCAGGTCACATCCATTAATCAGAGCAGGGACCTAGAAAGAAAGAAATCCCTTTGTGGTGATGGAGTGTTAGGTATTTGATTAAGCATCATGCCTGATTGCACTATTGTAATAACATTTTACTGTGGCTGACGGATTCTTTTCAAATACCTGCTTTCAGTCAGCTCAGATTAAGAAATTTACCTTTTGAAACCGATCCTTTGTCTTTCTGGAGCACAGGTGATACACTGAAATGATTAAAGCAATGTAAAAATACAAAGGGTTAAAGAAGAGGATTGTAAAGTGAGATATGTTTCCACTTTTAAGGAAGTTACACAATCAACAGTTAAAACCGCTAGTTTTTTAAATGTCATTTGGGAAGGTTTGGGGGCTTGTTTGTTTGGTTTTTGTTGGTTTTTTTGGTTGTTGGGGTTTTTTTTTGTTTTTTTGTTTGTTTGTTTTTCTAATCTAAACCACTGGAATGACCGAGGTCACTGGAGAAACATCATGATAGTAATGGATAAAATGTAAATCCTTGAGTACACTTTTGATTTTTATGAAATCTGAATTTCACCCAAGCAGTATTCACTATAATATAAAGCTGCAAATGTACTTTTTGATTCAGAATGAAATTGCATACACAAGTTAAACTGTGATCTTAATTCTTCCAACCAAGGGAGTGTTTGCTCACAGTTATCACTCTTAGGCTAATGGATGATGTAGTGATGAAATGCCTGTCAAGCAGGCTGCTCATTGCCACTTCTGTTTTTCCAGGAAGAGATCGAATTCCTTCCCAAGTAATGGAAATTGCAGTACTTTTAACTGTTGAGTGATGTTCTATAGTCAGGATTTTTTTAAAAAAGGGCAAATAGAAGGCCAGCTGCAGTGTAAATATCAGACAAAGGTAGCCCCTGATATCCCATCTAGTTGAAGGAGAACTCTGAAAGAGCAAGTTTTCATTCTCATAGCCACATAGTTCAAGATGATTACCTTGGGATAGCTCAGAGTTTGCAAACGACTGTGCTATATGTTGGGCAGCCCCCAATGTGCTGGCTATCTTAAAAAAACCGTGCAAAATTTCTGGTGAAGGATAAGTATCATCTAAACCAACAAGAAAGTTCATGAGATGATGGAACAGGGTTTGCAGGCAAGAACGACATGCTTGGAAGTCACATCATGCACACCTTCTTCCCTCTTTCTCCGTGCTCTCATCAGTAAGGTGCAAGATCCTAGAATATCCAGGAGCAGCCATCAAATTGAGAAATATTGTTTCTCAATATTATAATGTAAAATAATTATGGAAAAAATGTAGAAAAATATGAAAATAAGAATTAACATTTGCTCACATGGCTAAGCCAAATTAAAATTCTTGCTGGAAAGTGATATTTATGTCTGCTCAATTTTTTTTTTTCTGAAAAAAATCACTAATGGTTCTGTGCTCAGTCTTTGTTTGTAAAAAGTGACCTATACAAAAATATAACTTCTAAAAATTTTTCCTCAGATATGGAAAGAGATCAAGCCCAGATACACTGATCTCAGACCTCTTGTTGAGGGAAAGCACAGAAAACATTCCTAGATCCAGGTATGTATGAAGAGCTCATTTGGATTTAACAGTCTCATTTGTTATCAATAAATACGGTTTATAGGGAGAAAACTTGCCACCAATAGCTGGTTAATCATGTCCTTAAAACAAAAGAATCTTTAATTTCTTTTTTTTTCCTAAGAGATAGCACCATCTATGAATGCAAGAAGTGCCTTACCAGGTATGATATGGTCCAAACTCTTAATTGCCTGATTTTGGGGGCAGACCATACCTTTTGTATTTACCAATTGTATTCAGAGGAAGGGAAGCACTCCCAAAACACTTGCCCCATCCTGGGCATTTTTACATAGAATTGTGTGCTGATGTCTGATGATGACTCCTTACATATTGGGGTTCCAAAGATGTTATATTGCTACCCATTTGCTGCTCAAACAAGTTTAAGTTTTTCCTCTAAAGATATATAAGTGGTAAATATGCACCTACATTAACTCATACACAAATGCACAGCGGTGACTTGCCTTTAAAATACAGTATTTCACATTGGGTTTGTATCTAATATTTTACAAAGGGAAAAGAAGGCATTTATATTTCCATTTGAACTTGGCTAAAGTAACAGCAGTGTTTCAAGCAACACTGGGGTTTCAAATGTACATAATGTATTTATCTAGTTAGGTAATGGCAGTTAAGCTGTAATGTAGTGACTACAATTTACACAGCTGAAAAGTAAATATATTGAAAAAGTGAGATGCAGGGGAAGCTTTGGCTCATGAAGGAAAATACTGGTTTTACTCACAATCCCACATGAGTGAGCTCAGTTTAAGCCTTTACTGATTGTCTGAAGTTTGCTGGCAATACTTCTATACTGCAGAAATAAATGTTTTCTGCAGTTTTCTCAGGCATCTACAAGCAATTGCCCTGCAAAGGCTCAACTAGACTAGCTGAGTACTTAAACATAATAGCCTGTAGCACTGAATTTAGGGCATGATCATGACACTAAATTCAAAGGTGACCCAGAGTTCCTGCTGCCATCCAGGGAGGTTGCCCGTGAGACCTGCAGTTCTGCGCGTAGGGAGAGCGTTGTCTGATGGTTTGATGACTAACCACAGCTGTGGGGATGCAATTTTCTCTGCAGATGCTTATCTGAAAAACTGCATGGAGTGCAGTGAAATGTATTAGACTATTTTGTGTTTGGTAATGACAAGGGAGAGCCCTCACATAATGGGAAATTTCCACTGTCTTGAATTTGAGGCAACACACAGGGTAGTTAGTACTCATACTCTCTAATATATCTCCCTTAATAGTCTAATACTCTCTGTAATTTTCACCCCTTCATCACAAAACTTTATGATTATTATTACTGTTTCAATAATGCTATTTATAACACACCAGGGAGCAAAAATTTGCGAGCAAAATAACCAACTAGTCTGCAGTTAAGATCAAGAATTGATGAGAAACAGATTTTTATTTCATACCCCCTGTAACAGTGCTTTAAACTGAGTATGGTATTTTTCACTCATCACTGACAGTTATGGGAGTACTGGGAACAATGATGCCTAGTTTCTTATGGATATGTTTTCTAGGATAAAACTCTGCATGGATTCTGAAGCCCACTCCAACTTTTTCCTCCATATGAGGACACAATTAAATTTTCTTTCTATCCAGTCCTGTGTTTCATGGCACAACAGGAGCTAAATATCTTTAAAATCAGTGTACCTCTCCCTGACTTGGTTGAAATTGTCCAAAGGGTGTGAAAACTGAGGGGGAAGTTAGGAGAGGCACACAGGGTCGTTCAGCTGGACCCACAGCATGGCTGCCTAAGCCTTCCTCCTGGAGGAAACCAGGCTGAATGAATAAATGAAAGGCAGGCTGCTATTATTCCAAGGTTAAATTAAGTAAATGTTCTAGAAATAGTTACACAAAAAGCTAGTTATGGAGCAGATGTAATTTGCACTCAGTGAATCAGTGACAGAGAGAGATACCTCATGAGTCCTCGGGAACTGAACTTTGTAACTAAACACTGAGATAATGATAAATAACTTAATTGTATTCAGCTTGACAGGCCTGGTTTGACATTTCACTTTTGCTGACTAAAATACGCCCCAAAGGATGCTGTAGTCTGGATGTATGTCTGACCATATGAAGAAAGTTTAGAGAGATTATTTTAGAAACTGATTACAAAACAGGAAGTTAAAGATTAAAAAAAAAAAGGAGATGCCTTGACTTGAGTACAAGTAAGTTCTTACGACAGAAATGTGTGACATGGCATGTTTCTGATTTTGTCTGTCTTGTGGAGTGATGAGAAAATGTTTAACACTCAATAATAGGATGTATATCTCCTGATGCTGCCTCTTTAAAAACTAGTACTTGTCTAGGTTGCCTCTGCAGTCAGTCAGAGGGATGGGTAATTCCAGAATTTGCTTTCCTTCCTAAAATGGGCAGGGTCTCTGTTGCCCTATAAGGTGTCCATGTCTCTCCAGTGACTGTGGAAGCAGATTAGATATTTAATCAAGGCTTGCTGTGCTACTTTTAGATGGGGAAAATTATGGCAAATGCATTTCTCCTGGTCTTTTTCCCTATTCTCCACCTTGTTACCTTTCCCCCTGTGTAAACAAAACATCTGTTTGCTAGCACAGGATCTCTGGATAAAATCCTGCCTTCAGCACCCCTTACAATACATTTCAAATGCTTGATATTGATCAGTGGAATACCACAATAATATTTTAGGATTGTGGCTTTGAACTTGGGGTTTTTTTGAGGTGCTTACAGCATGATGTGATTTTGTTTGGTTCAATGAGTTATCTTTGGAAGTTGTTTACTCCCGAGTTAGAGGGAAAAATATATCTTTAAGAAATATGTATTTCAACATATCATAGTTTTCTAGCTTAATTGCAGTAAATACTATTTAACAGTGTAAGGCAGCTTTGTAGCTAGTCTCAACTATGTAAAACATGGCACCAGGGTAGCAGGATGTACAGGCAAGTTCTGGTACCAAAGTTTAGATTTTTGGCAATTAATAATGCATCTGCTTTTGTTGGAGTCACATATACAATCTTCAACTGCAAATATGCATAGGTATTTCTCATCACTGCTGTTAATGAACGTTTTAGCATTGAATTTTTTCTTTAATATGTTTAATAATGTGTGTTCTTTATTTATAATATGCGTTGCAGGTTTGAAGAACCTTCGATGTGGTGATGGGATTTTCAGCACACCTTCAGAACTTTTCCTAGTTTTCAGTTCATACTCCACACCTCTGAAGCAAATCATAGAGTCCTCCCCAGTGCATGCAGCCATTGTACCGAATTCTGTAGAGTTTCTCTCCTTCATCATATTTGTATATGCCTTTATTTAAATAAATTATTTGTGCATTCCAAAATATAACATACTAAATGAAAACAAACAACCATGTCATTGGTACAACAAAGCATTGTTTTAAACTATTAAAACTGAATTATAACTTCCTTGTAGTGTGAAGTAGTGTGGACAGCAATGGTGCCACAGTTATTACAGTAATTACTGTGCAAAATAAGATAAAGACATCATTTATTGTGGCCTCAGACTCAGCTCAAAACTGTTTAAAATAATTTATCACAGACTGCATAACTTAGGAAAACCGTGTTCTGAGAGGTGTTTTTTCAGAATGGCCACCCTAAAAACTTATTTAGTACTTTCATTGATAAATGTAATAAAGTTAATGGCATTTTTGAAATGCAAAGGAATAAGTCACCGCTTAATTCTGCTAACTCCTTGAAACTGGTTTGATGCTTGGCTGTAAGCCTGAACTAGTAATTTTAAATGAAACATCTTTGTTTTGGCAATATGCAAAATAGCAGAAAATAACATCTACAGTAACTCATAAACCAAGACAAGACTGCAATTATTTATGCCAGAAAAGAAACATCTAACATTGCCTAAGGCCTTCTAAAGGAGCGCAGTGATAAATCCCAACCCTTGGGCTTCTTGCCCTCTGAGCCCCTCTCATTTGGAATTATTAATGTTTTTTGTTTGTACCATAAGGAGATCCATAGAACAGGGACAAGGCAAACCATCTCCAGGTTTACATTTTCTTATTTTTGGATTTTATAAATTTACTCAATAGCGTAACAGGGGTCTTAGACACACTTGAAGTTTTTACTCAAAGTATTATAAGAATGGCAGCACCTTCCCCTTGTTCTTAAGTGGTTCTAGTTCACAGATGTGTGTCTTGCTGTATGGTCAGGACCCAGACTGTGCATGACACAAATTCTGGTCCCTGGTTCCTGATACACCACTTCTTTTATTTAGACACTGTGACTAAAAATTACACATAAAGTACATAAAAGAAGTTCCAAATGGGAAAATAATCAGCGTGAAGGTTTAATCTATTTAAATGTCCTTCCCACTTTTCAAATGCTTTCACATTTCACAAATGCTGTTGTGCCCAGGAGAGATGCATCAGTGCAGCCAAGTTCCAGGTTTCTATAAATGCTTTTACAAAGCGTTACCAGCTTACCAGGACTGGTCAGCTTTTGTGGTCACACTGTCTTCAGCAAAGCACAACATATTTTTCAATTTCATAAAACACTCTGGTGTCACTGGAATCACCAAACTTAGCTTTCAGCAGCAACATGTTAACTTACAGACTTGGTGATGGTTCTATACTGCTACATGTGGAATTGTGATGATTAAGAGCAGTCTAGAGTCTCAAAAATGATTGGGGCCCCTGGTGTGTAGTAGTTCGAAAACAAACCAGTGGGAAATTCCAAGTCAGAACTACAATTGAACAGGAAAATTAAGATAAAGGCAATAGTACAGAAACACTGACTTAAACTGACAGGGTCAGAACATGACCTGCACCCTGTGATGGTAGCAGTCTGATTAAATGGTGGCTATGGTCCCTTTGGAGTGATGGATGTGGTTTTGTTAAAGTAGTGATGCTGTAGAAAGATCTGATCTTTCTCTGGAGGTCCAGTGGTGAGTATTGAGCTCTTGTCTGGGATTCCAGTGGTAGTGCTCCTGTGGTGTTCCAAAGCTCAGATTATAGCCCAGTAGGAATGCTTTGTTCCTCCCCCTGGGCGGGGCATCTCACAGTGGGATGATGTATTTCTATGAGTCATGTAATGGGTCCTTGATGGCCCATCAGCAGAGATAGCCCTCGGAGGGAGTTATCAGGGATGAGTTATGGAAGAGATAAAGAACACTGCCCCACCTGTTTTAATAGCTTATGAAGATGGTCTAGAATACATACTTTGGTTACACCTTTTCATTGTAACCCAAGACACAGGGTAAACCCTTGCCACCTATGGCACTAGGCAATAATGTTCAAAGGGACTTCAGGATGGCCACCTTGCTGGAGTGAGCAGGTGTTCTCAGGCCAGGACCTGCTGGGGCAGATTACACAGCATATTCTGCTTTGAGTTATTATTAAAATGAAAATTGAAAGTTATTGAGGTATATGATACACAGTATCTTTAATTCCTGCTAATTTTCAGTATTTCTCTCTATATATACTAATGACCATGTAAATTGCAGTATCAGTAATGATAAAAATGATACACTAATCTTATGTCACTTGTACTATCATTACAAATGTTCCTTAGGGGAGAAAAAGAGAGTTAAAGAATTAGTGCATGCTAAACAGTTGTGCTGAGTTGTTCCACTCAATTACCTGAGTCCTCCTGAACTTTGAGAATGCTCATCTGTATAGAAAAGCTATTACCTCATGAGCTCTCAAAGACAGAAGCAAGGCAAAGCACTCACACAATATTTATTTATCCACTCTGTGATATTATTTTCTTTCTAAAATCTTCCTTTTTTCTCTGGGGCAGACACAGCATTGCCATAGAATTCCAATGAATTCTATGACAATGAACTAAGCACACTTAGTTCTTAGCTTCCTTGTGTATTTCATATATACCACTCTTGACAGGCCAGGACACTAAAAATATTGTATCAGCTCTCCAAATCAGAGGATAGACTTAAAAAATGAGCTGTGAAATGAAGATAAACACCAGTTTTCTTTGGCATGACTTCTGCATTTTGACTTCAGGGTTAAGTTTTTCATCTTTAACTATGAGAAACAGTGCCTTGTTTCTAAAACAAAGACTGAAATTTATGTTAGAATCTGAGGAAGAGCCAAGAAAAATAAGAAATAACAACCATAAAAATAGGTAATAATATTTTCTCCTTTATTTATTGTGGGTTTGAAATCATGAGAAATGTACATAAATAGGCGCCAAATATTTAAAAGACAGTCCACCTTTACCTTTGGCAATTTCTGTAAAATACACAGTTATGCCCAACTTTGATTTAACCAAAGAGGAGATCTAGATGATCCCACCTATCTTCTCTTCCAGGGCAGGAAATTCTCTCTATCTTCTTCTCTCTCCATGCCTACAAACCTAGCCCACTGCAATGCTTTCAGCCCTGAAATTCTCTGTGCCAAAACGACCCTCCATCATGGTACTCCAGTGTGGGCAGAGCTGCCCAAACATGGCTTTGTGTTGGGGAGAGGTGGGATTTACCTGGTAGCTGGCAAATAAATACCAAGTTTCAGGTGCAGCATCAAGTGTTTCCCATAGTGGTTTGTGTCACCTTTGGTGCTCTGCTGGCCCCTCACCTTGGTGCTTAGGGTGAGGTGCCCAGGAGCACTTGGCATATGTGGGAGGGGTGTTTTTAAGCTGAATTGACCATTGCTCTGTGTTTCCCATGGGATTACATGTCTTGCCTGGCCACATGACCTTCAGGGGTGCCTGTGTAAATGAAACACCAGACCTTTTTTCCCATTGTCACTCTTGTGTTATCACCTGATCACCATTAGCCATTCAAAGCCAACAAACATTAAACAAACAAACAAACAAACAAACCAACAAAAACAACTCAGCAGAATCAATCACAAAATCATAGAGTACCAGGTTGGAAGGGAACTTGAAGGACCATCTGATCAAACTTTCTTGGTAAAAGCATGGTATAGGCAAGATGGTCCAGCAGCCTGTCCAGCTGAATCTCATAAATGTCCAACACTGGGGAATCCACTTCCCCGTGGAGATTCTTCTCCTTGTAAAAATGAGTGGCTGATTGTTACTGTGCAAATTTCTCCTCTTGTGTCCGATCAGAATCTCCCAAAGAGTAACTTGTACACATTATCCCTTGTCTCTTTCTTGTGACTGCTTCTAAAAAGGGAATCTCCCTCTTCTTAATAGCCACACTTTAGAAACTGGAGCATAGAAACTGATAAAGTCCTTCAAAGCTGCCTTTTCTCAAGGGTGAACCAATGCTTTTGTCTCAGCCTTTCCTTATATGTCAGGCTCTCCAGTCCTTTAATCATCTTTGTGGCTCTTCTTTGGGCCTCTGAAGCCTGTCCACATCTTTTCTTGTACAGCAGGGACCAGAATTGAACACAGTACTCCAGGTGTGACAAGCACTAAGTTCAGTAAAGAAAACAAAAGGTCTCCAGATGGATTTCAGTGAAGGTATAAAACTAAATGCAAACTAAATGCAATATAACACACAGTAACGAAAAAAAAAATACTCTTGCTTTGTTTTGGTAGGTTAGCACTGTGAGTAAGAAAGTGCTACTGAGTGAAAATTGCCTAACTAATGCAGTAATTCATATCAGGTCAGTGTACTTTAGTTATCTGGCTGTATTGTTATCAGTCATTTATTTATCTGTATTACAGCAGCACCTGGAGACTCCAGATATGGAACTCATTGTGTTCCAGTCTGTAAGACTATAATAAAAAATAAATCTAGACTACAGAGATATTCCATCCATGTGCAAAGAGAGAAAGTGGTAGGAAACTCAGGCTCATAAATAAAATGGTTAGTAAGTGATAGTGGTCCTACTGCATCTGCAGCCTTGCCCTTGTAGACTCTTGGATTACAGCAATTAAGAATGTACTATAAAACAAGTAGTGCAACATTAT
This sequence comes from Hylia prasina, assembly GCA_013397195.1. Classification (NCBI taxonomy): domain Eukaryota; kingdom Metazoa; phylum Chordata; class Aves; order Passeriformes; family Sylviidae; genus Hylia; species Hylia prasina. Next base: position 627,427 of record VYXD01013461.1, on the reverse strand, counting down.
CTTGTTTCCAGTTAATATGTGTGTTTGCTAAGCTCTCCCTTATCTCATTTATTTGCTTTTCTCTAATGACCCAGTCTTTGCCAGGCCCAGAGAGCTTCCAAGCTATATTTAGCTACAAGCAGCTCCCACCTGCCTGTAATAAAGACCAAGCTCAGAAGATTTCAGACTTCTTTCTTTATCCCATTTTCCTGTGCACTCAATAGAAAGTCCTGGGCTGTGGGCTGCCAAGGCCCTGCAAGTGTGAGTCTCAAGGTGTCTAAGTTCTATAGAAATGTGTCTGGAGTCATTCCACCTTTGAAGAAGCAGCATTGATGGGAGCAGGAGAGCCACGGGGTGCCCTTGCAGACAGAGCTGAAGGTGACTAATACTGAACACATCTATAACAGACTTCCCACAGCAACTTGCCTGGTAAGCTGTAAATTGGCAGCCTCTCCCAGAGGTACAGGAGTGTGAAATACTCTTTGTCAAATAAATATGTTCGTATCAATTAAGAATGAGGGTTTAGCCAACTGTGTGCTAAATAGGTGACAGGCTTTTTAATAGATCTTTCTTACTAGCTTTTCCTACAAGTTCTTAGGTTCTGTTTTCATAGAATCATAGAATGGTTTGGGTTGGAAGGGACCTTAAAAATCACCTAATTCCAAACCCCTGCCATAGTCAGGGACACTTTCCACTAGACCAGGTTGCTCAGAACCCTGTTCAGTCTGGCCTTGAACAGTGACAAGGATGGAGCTTCCACACCTTCTCTGGACAGTATGCTCCAGTGTCTTACCACCCTCACAGTAACGAATTTCTTCCCATTTTCAAGCTTCTTTTCCTTTGAAAAGCATCTTTTTATGTTCTGTTCTTGTTTCACTTTCTCCTATATGGCAGAAAAGGATTGCAATTTGATATTATTCTGCATTTATGATGCAGACTATTCTGCCAGGGATGATTTTCGTGACTATACACCTTCATGCATTTTGCCATGGTTCTGATGATTACTCTGGTTCAGCTTTCACCCCCACTGAAGTCAGCTGAAAATACTACCTTTCCACACACCTTTTTCTGAATCCTGTTCCATCAGCAGTGGCAAAAATTTATAGTTTTAAGCAATTGCTCCAGCACTTGTTCAATTGCATTATAAGCCTTGAAACTGGATTCTAATTAAGTCACCTAAACCAGGAAATAAATTTTATCAATTAAATATTAATAGTTCAGAGGTTCAAACACATTTTGTCATTGTTAGCTTTTTCTAAGGAGGAAGAGTTAAAGTTAAATAAAATTAATCAGAAATGTTGACTTGCTTTTAATGCATTCACATTTGAAACATTTAAACTTTGACATCGTTTGTTTGCTTCAGCAGTCATTTGTTTCAAATCAGCAATCAGAAAATTATTGACTTTTGACGTGAAGTTTTGTGTTGCTACACCAGGGCCTTAAATCTGCCTTTAAAAGATGAAATGGATTTAGAGCTGCCTAAAACCACATCTTAAATTGGCTGTGTTATCTGTCTTAGCCAGCAGTACATTTCACATTTCTCCACAGGCAAACTGGCAGTGGTACCCAGGCCCACCACAGCTCAGCACACGTCAGAGTGTCTGTGCTTCAGTGCTCATCGTGACTGTCACAATAGCCTGAGAGGATTAAAATATATTTCCTGTTCTCTGAGTCAGACCTGGGTATTAATAAGCTCCATTTAAGTGGGAAGAAATAATTTTTCATTTCTTATATCAGGTCTGATTTACCATCCTCTTTAAAAAAACCAACAAGCCCAACCCTCCTGAAAATCACCTGCAACAAAAAAGAGGTTCAGCCTAATGTTCTGTCAAGGAAATGGGTTGAGACAATGTGCTGCCATATTTAAATGTTCTTAAGCTTGTTTCTTTCTCTTACTCCAAGCACTCAGTTGATATCACCATGTTATCCTTCTCTCTCCTTAGACTGCTAACACTCTTTTTGTCCTTGATATCATTTCATAGAGAACCTATCCCAAACTTCAAAGCTTTCAAAGGGACATTGGCTGTCCCCAGGCCAAGCTGTACAGAGAAATATCTGCTACCTTACAGCACAACAACCAAATGTGCAAAATTACAAGCTCTTCCTCCTCAAGTACACCTGAGGGTCTACAAGTATATTTCTAGTTTAAAATGTAGTTAAGGTACCTTAGATTGATGTCTCTCATTTCTTCACCACCTGGATAGCTATTATCCAAGCAACTCTGGCTTACAGGCATTGACTGCATTTATCCAGCACTCTGCTGTCTCTGTTCATTGTCACACGCCTGCCAACAAAGAAAGCAGTTTTCATATGGAAAAATATGTATTTCTCTTCTGCTTTTTTTACATCTTTTAAAGTTACCTGGAAGTAAGGGGGGTTGGTTTTGCCAGCCACATAGGTTTCTGTGCTAAAGCCATGTTGTTTTAAACTTGAAGTACCTTAATCCACATAGAGTGCAAGTGTAGGGAGAGCTTTTCCCTGGTATTATAATCCCCTCTCCAATTTGTACCTCTTCTTTGAGAGCTCTGCTCAGACATCTCTGTCAAAGTTGCAGTGTTATGACAATTCCCATTAGGTAATCTAATTATATATAATGTGAGGAAAAGCGAAATCAGATAGAAAATTGTCATTTGGAAATATCAGAAATTAATTAGTTGACATTGAATTAAACCCAATTGAAATTTATTTTTTTAAGTAGTTGAAGAAGATTTTAACATAATCTTGGGTGAATGGAGATCTGTGCGGTAGATCAAGCAGCAATTAGGAACTTGTGTTTTCCTCTTTTCACTACGGTGAGAAGTGACTCATAAGGTGAATGCTGAGTTGTGATGGTTGCCAGACTTAGCAGAGAATCAGCTCACTGTCGGACTGGATCAATGTAAGGTGAGCACCTTACTGTTTTAGCAAGATTTTGGCTTAATCTCCCTGTGGGAATTGCACATTTCTGGCAGCTGGCACGGCAAAGTTACAGGGATAACTTTGATTAATGCAGATTGCTAGCAACTCTTTGAAATTCATAGTGAAGACTCTGTTGGGGCCAGCAAAGGTGCTCTGAGCTTTAATACAACACATGGCCCATCTCTACCAGCAGCTGTGCTGGCCGTGGAAACCTTGTGAGCAGAACCTCACTGGAGATTAGAGGCAGGTAAAAAATTATTCTAGGAAACTATTACATCCTGTGATTTTTGGGGAACATACATATTTTGGACTGTGTAAAATCAAAGGGGGAATATTTCATGGAAAGAAAGCCAGCAGTGATCAAGGATTAAATCAGACTAAATGTGAACTTGGGTTTCATCCTCAAGTGGCTGCCAAGTCACTGGTAGGGACAGCAACAGGCATCAGCCCCCTTCCCTGCCCTTTTCTCCCTCCTTCTTCATCCTTCCCTGAACTTTGATTGGGCAGCAGTGCCCAGGTAACACCTGCATCTATGTTCATGTGGATTTATGAAAATCATGGGAACAGAAGAATATCACCAGTTAATTAGTTGTTTCGTTTTCCTTTCTCAGCGGGGATAGTCCTAGCTGCATGTGAAGGAAACAGAAACATGCCTAGATGCTGAGGCAGGAGAGGCTTGCAAGAAGACCTGGCCTGCTACTTGCTAAAATACCTTGGGTTTTAATTCTACATAGTGAATAGGGAAAGAAGGAAAAGGGAGGTGATTCATGATTTTTGGGTGCTGAGTAGGAAGGCAGATATTTCTATTCTGCTTTCTCCCTTCCCTGTGTGTTTGCTCAGCTGTAAAGAAAGGACCCCAGACTTCTTTCTTTCTCAAATCCATGCTAGCACATGAGGCAGAAATGCACACAGCTTTCACCTCACCAGAATGGCTCAGCTGGCCAAGCCCAGACATTCAGCATCCAAACTGGGACTGCTGCTGAATCCCAGTGGTTTGTCAGTAATGGTAATACCAACTGCCCCCATTTTGTTCAACTGTTCTCGCATCTTGGGTCCCTGAATTTTTTTGAACTATCCTCACCCACAGTGCAGAAGTAAACATCACCAGAAAAGCTGCACTGGAAAGCACCACAGCACCCCAGACCACCAGTAGGTGTCCTCTGAAAAGAGCATTTCTTTCTTCTGTAGATCCCATATGGCTGGGCTGTGTGCTAAGAAGATATGCAAAATAATTGGATTTTTGTGCTTTTTTTTGTTTTTTTGTTATGTTACTGTTTGCTTACTAAAATAATTTTGAACAACAACAACAAAAAGAATAAAATCCTAGTGGGATCTTTCAGTGAGTGAAGGCTTTTTATGCCTTTTTCTCAATCCATCCAGCATAGACTGCTATTAAAGACATAGAACTAAATTCAGCTGACCATTTGTAAGTGTCATTGTGGCAATTTCTCTCTCTGTCTAGGTAAGCAGTTTCATTAATACTGTGTATAAAAAGTCTGGCTTTCTTTCCATGTCTGCTGTAATAATTGCTGGTTTAAAAAGTAAAGTTCAGGAGAAGAATATAGAGCATAAAACTGACCTCCCTCCAGGTTATAAATGGCACAGGGAAAATTTTCATGATGAAGAGATACTTCCAGAAAGACAGGCATAATGACATATAAAAGCCACTTTATAATAACTTTACATGCCCTCAAACATTCAGCATTCTGCTGGACCATAATGAAACTGCACTGCATGCTGTGGAGATGTCCTTTGCAACCTAAAGGTTTCATTAACAGGATACCTGAGACTGGTATTTAAAAAGCTCCGCCTGACATGCAGTGGATTTAGGTTTTCTTGGGAATAACCTCTGAGGACTCCTAGTCTTAGAAATTATGGACTTGAATTTCACTTACACATTGATGTTTTCTTTTTTTACACTTTTACTGTGGCAGCTAAACACACTTTTGCTTTGACTAAAGGCTGGCCCTGCTCTGCTCAGTGCCCCAAAACTGCACCTTGCTCTGTGGAGGAAAGAGCTCCTCTGCCCTGTGGGGTCCTGAGCACAAATGGGAGTCTGAGGGGCACAAGCAGATAGAGGAGAGTGTGTATGAAGAGGGATGGAAATCTCTGTTTCACTCCTCAGTCCCTGGTTGGCCTGATCCCCCAGGGGCTGCAGAAGGGGGATTTCAGAGGAGCGTGGTGATGAGTTATGTTCCTCAGGGACCATCACTGTTCAACATCTTTGTCAGCAACAGGGACAGTGAGTTTGAGGGCACCTTCAGCAAGTTTGCTGATGACACTGAGCTGTGTGGTGCAGTTGACTCGCTGGAGGGAAGAGATGGCACACTCAAGAGACCTTGACAGGCTTGAGAGTTGGGCCCATGCAAAACAAACCTTCATAAAATCCAACGAGATCAAGTACTAGGTTCTGCACCTGGGCTGGGGAAATCCCAAGCACAAGTACAGCCTGTGCAGAAAATGGATTAAGATCAGCTCTGGGGAAAATGGCTTGGGGGTCTTGGTGGTCAAGAAACTCAACAAGAGCCAGTGACGTGCACTGGCAGCCCAGAGAGCCAGATGTGTCCTGGGCTGCATCAAAAGCTGAGTTACCAGCTGGGCATGGGAGGTGATTCTGCTCCTCAGCTCCATTCTCATGAAACCCCATGTGTTTTATGTGGGGTGTACTACTGGAATGTTGTGTACTACTCTGGGGGCCCCAGCACAAGGACATGGATTGCTGGAGCAAGTCCAGAGGAGCCCATGAGGATGATCAGTGGGCTGGAGCTATGAAGACAGGTTGAGAGAGGAAGAGAAGGCTCTGGGGAGACCATATAGCACCTTCCAGTACCAAACAGGGGGCTTATATTAGAGCCAGAAAGGGACTTTTACAAGGGCACATAGGGATGGGACAAGGGGCAATGGCTTTACACTGAATTTGGGGTTGGATTAGACATAAGGAAGAAATTCTTCACCATGAGGGTGGTGAGGCACTGGAACAGGTTGCCCAGAGAAGCTGTGGAGTATTCAAGGCCAGGCTGGATGGGGCTTGGAGCTACCTGATCGAATGGAAGTTATCCCAGCAGGGGGAGTTGGAAGTAGATGACCTTTAAAGTCCCTTTCAACCCCAAACATTCTATGATCCTATTAAACAAGGAGACAGTGTGGCATTTCCTGGAGTGGGAATTGCTTGGAGATAGATCACAGTCCTGTGGCTTGCTTGCCAGGGAACTGTCAAAGCCAATATGGCTCCTAGCCCAGCAGTGAAATGGTGAAAGGCAGCCTAGCAGGGAGCCAAAAGTAAATTTTACACAGCTTCAGGGTAGGTACAATAGATGAAGCCCATCAGTGCCAGTTCAGCTGGCACAGCACCACGCGTCAGTGCTGCCCTGGGCCACCCCAGGTGATTCTCAGGGCAAAACACTCCACCTCCTTCTGGGTAAACTGTGGTATATCTATTGCCACTGAGATAATTAGATCTAATATTTTCTATGTTTGCATGAGGTGGGATTTTTGCAACCTCCCCATTACTTGCTCTCTGTCTGTAAAAAACAGCCACTTCACAAACCTGAACAGTTTTGGTGGGGATATTACTGTAAGTGATGTTAACAGGATCTGGATGTTACAGGGAGTGGATGGCATATTTTGGCAGATTTACCTACTTGGTCCTTAATGAAGAGAATGTGATCAGACATTTTTTGCTGTGTTGCTTAGAGAAAAGCTCAAAGGGAAATACTTGGAGAGTGCAATGACCTGTTAAGTTGCCTGATTTGTGGCTGCAGCTGTTTCCTTTGTGCTGGCACCGGCAGGACGGTGATTCATGGGCGGGAAAAGATCACTCTTGCATTTGGTTTGCTGCAAGCTGCCCTTTTGTACCTTCCTCACTCACCATGGCATGAGCAGCTTTGGAGCACTCAGCCAGAGCACCTGAGTGCTGCAGGAGAGGCAGGGCCATCCTGGGGCTTTTGAAGAGCTCTTCTGAGGCTGTAAAGTACCCATCAGTGCTGGACAAAAAAGGCAGTGAGATGCCATGTTCCTACTGATCAGATTAAGCCAAGAAGCCAGAAACATGAGTGTTTAAGGAATATCAAGGAAGTTTCTGTGTTTTTAAATAGGAATTTGGAAATCTACTTCCAGAAAGGCGTGGAGGGCACCAGCCTGTGCATCCTGAGCACCACTGCTTATGCACAGCTCCCACAAAGATAGTGGGGTGATGGTGGAAAGCACTGGTGAACCTGAGGCAGAACTTGGCTCTGAGGTTTGCAGAGTACCAGACTGATCAGTACACACCTCTGGTATGCTGTTAATGCAAAACAATGAACATCATGTACTAAGCATTTTCACCGCTGGAAATGTTTGTAAATCATGGGGCTGTGCATGCCCATATTGAATGGCAGAGGATGTAGGTGACTTACAAGGACATTGATAGGATGGCAATCTTTAGATAATTTCTGGAACAAAACCTAAAAACTGCCAAAGTACTTCAGGCAAATTATTACACCCACCTTACATTTTAATGCCACCTTAAGCTGTATTCTGCATCAGTCAGCTGTGGGAGGAGATGACATAAACAGACAATTAATGTTTCTTTTCACTTGCAAGTTAAGATTGAAAAATGTGGTCACTGAGCTGTCTTTTTCTGACATTTTCTTAGCAGCTCTACACTTTGAAGAGAAGTTTCTGTCAGTCCCAGTGCTTGAGCTGTGCCATAAGCAAAGCAGGGAGCCCCTCCACTGCACTGGGTGGGCCATCAGCACCCGTGAGCACCACATGGATTTCCACTGACTGCAAAACCGCCTTCTTGATGTCTAGGGCCATGTTTTGCCAGGTGTGGTGGGATAAGTGTTTCAGAAGGATGGAGGAGGGGTCACAATTCCCTGCTTGGAATCCAAACAGGCTTCTTTTGGGGAAGCCCTGCACTCAGGTTCATCCAGAGCTGGAAGGGGACAGAGGACCTGTTTAGCACCAGGAAGCTGTGATGGCTGGCAGTTGTTTGAACACATCCTTTGGGTCTGCTTAAGCTGTGTTTGTACTTCAAGTATTGTGCAAGTACAAATAACAATCCGTGATGAAAAGCCTGAGTGTGCAATGTTTTCTGGAACAAGCCCCATCTTCCCCCTGGTGCCCATCGTGGCACAGAAGCTGGAACCACTGGGCTGCCTCCTACTCACCAGTGTATGCCAGGCACCCAGTAGTGAGTTACACCAGTGATTTTAGTTCTTTGAGCAGAATTCTTTAAAACAGTTCTGGGTTCCACAGGTGTAATCTGCATTGTCAGCAGTGACTCTGTGGGTACTGACAAGCTGAGCTCAAGATATGCTGTCTTACAGGTGGGTGGTGGGGAAAAAGGATCTGTCTTTTATAAATACATTTGGATAATTGCAGTTACCCAAATCACCCTCACGTCCTTTCCCACTCCCTCCTGAATCCAAGAGTGTTAACCAACGAAATCTGCTATTTTCTCGTTATTGGGATAACCAGATTCCTGACTTTTCAATCACAATTCAGATTTTTTCTAAATGTCACACATTGAGTGTGATTGACTTTCTGCCAGATTTTTATTAGATAATTGGCACAGCACTTCTCCCGTCAGTGAGCCACTGTGGGGAAAATGGTGTAAAGGAAGGAAAAAAACTGAAAGATGGAAGAAACAAATATGAAGAAATCAAAACTGAAGTATCAAACAAAAAGGCTTTTTTAATTTTTTTTTTTTTAATAAAAGAAATGTGAGTCACAGCCCAGCACTGGCTTTACACGTCAGTTGCCCTTTGTTGAACAAGCCTTCATGTGTGATTTGGGTCTGATTTACTTACTCTACTGCAGTCTCCCCTGTAGACAGTCTCCTTTTTATTTAAAGCATTTTTATTTCCCATCATGAATATCTGACCTAAACCTAAATCAGCATGTTTTCAATCAAACCTCTCCCCAAATCACTAATTATATCTCCTGAAATCTGGGTGTGTGCTGATAGCCCAATCAAGAAACTCCGTGTCTCTACAGAACAGGTTCCCCAGTGTCCTTGACAGAACTGGGGCAAGCTGCTTCCCACAGTTTGTGCTACTTGAGCTGAATCTCATGGCCAGGGAGAGACAGATGATCATGCTGCAGTGAGGTAAAGCAGGGTGTGGGCTCACAGCCTGTCAGACCCCCTGCAGCAATGGTCTGGCTGTGTGTTCATGCCTGTGCAGCCCATGGAAAATACAGCAGCCCCCTTGCATGGGTATGAACATGCACAAAGGTGGTTATTACCGTGCACCCACTGAGATACTTCGGGCACAGCAATTGTTCGGCTGCCTGTAAACAGTCACTCCTTTCTGACTGGAACAGAAGGACTCTGGAAGGATTTGTTCTTATTAAGCTGTATAATTTTTCCACAAAGTAACCTCACTCTTCCCCTCAAAACCCTAATTAAGCAAAAAACACCCAAAACCAAACCCGAAACAAGACAAAAAACCACAACCCAAACCCAACCAAAACAGAAAAACAATTAAACAAACAAAAAACCAAACCCAAAACAAAACAAAAAACCATAGACCAACAAAACAGAAAACAAACCCACTCCCTAACAAAGTACAACAGAGGGGTTTGCAGCAACCCAGGCTGTCAGAAGTGTAGTAGACTGAAAACAGCTGAATGAATCTGAGTAAATACCCTTGATAACTTCCTTTAACATTGCTGTAAGCAGGTAACAAAAGCCCATAGTGAAGAAGGGATTATATACATATATAAATATATATTCCCTCCACTAGAGTGAACAAATACAAGATGAAACCAAGCCAGAAGGCTGCAAACACAGATGACCCCATATTGAACAGAGTATAATACAAAGAAAACCTGGCCTATTTGTGCTAATAAAACCATTAGTCATACTACCAGAAAGAGTGTTCACTAATCCAGAAATCTCATTTTGGAGGAAACTGTATTTCCTAAAGTGTGGTAAGGAAAATCATGAGATTTATGAACGTCACATAACTTGACCAAGTATAGAACTGTGTAGCATCTTATGGCATGAGAATTTTGCATCCATTTGTTTAGTTGAGCTCTGTGTGTACAGGTGTCCAAGCATTTGTTCCATATACACCTGTATCTGTACCCAGGCATACACACACTTGCATGCATGCATGCATGTAAGTATTATTTTATTGGCATTTCAGGGGCATATGCTTTTGCTTCTGTTTGGTCTTGCAATTTTGCTTCTTCTCTGGCTTGCTTTAGGATAAGCAGCCAACTGCTGCCATTCCCCTCCCATAGGTGCAAGATAAGAGATTTTGTCTGGCAGCAGAAAGCCATGGAAGAATATTCAGCAGTTCTGGAGAAAAGCTAGATAAAGTGGCCTGCTTCCAGAATGCTGCAATCCATCCTTCCTTCCTTCCTTCCTTCCTTCCTTCCTTCCTTCCTTCCTTCCTTCCTTCCTTCCTTCC
>VYXD01013461.1:591317-616616 GCA_013397195.1 Hylia prasina | reverse complement strand
GGGGGGGGGGTGGGTGAGGCAAAGAGGATATTCACAATAAGTAGGAAACAGTATTAATCACATTATTCTAGGAAGTAAGACCATAGATCTTAATATTTTCAAAGATCATTTAATCACTTTGTTCCCTTCTCCCTGAAGGGAATCAGATTACCAATCCCTCTGCTGCATCCTAGGGCTGTACAGTTTTTTGTCAGTCTCTTTATGGTTAACCACTTTGTCATAATATTGATTTTTAGCAAAAATATCCTTTCTGCCTTACTTAACTTTGATATGCCACAGAGCCATGTAACTATAGCTATCTTTAGTTCATTGTCTAATCTTAGTATTTGAAATTGAGTTAGTATGTCTAATCAGTTCTTCCCAGAAGTGCCTTACTAAAGCCACAGAAGAGTTCATTAAGAAACCCATATGATTTGAGATTTGCCTCCTGCAGGCTCCTCTCAACCCCAAAATTACCAACAGTATTTTGAAAGAGACCAGTGACGACAGCCTTCTCCCCCATCCCTCTCTGAAGAGCAAGGCAGAGCCTGAGGTGTGGCAGAGTCTGGGCAGATAGAGGGGCTGTGTCTGCTGGGAGTGAGGGGGATGCTGAGCTCCAGGAGCACAGGAGAGGAGCAGGTGGCAACATCAGGGACCAATGGTACTGATGTGATGGCTGTCAGGGACAGTCAGCTCCTCTGTACAGACTTCGTCACCAAAATCTTAGGATCTTACTTGGATGCAAACATGCAGCAGCCTGCTCTTGGCTGGGAGGTGCACATGTCCATGGAGCCATGCTCCCCACAATGATCTGAACCCATACACCTCCCAGGCAGCTCAGCACAGGCTGCTGGAGCACATCCGATGGGCTGGGTGCCTTCTCTGATCTTGGATGCCACTGGTTGCTGTGGCTTGTCCCCTCTGCTCTCATCTGCTCCTCCAACGATCACATGCCCCAGACTGACCCTGTCCCCTTGCCTTCTGACAGCCCCACAGAGCTGTGCAGCACCTCCAGGTGTGCCCTGTACCTGCCCAGCAAGAACTCAGCTCCAAGCATGGAGCTGCTGTCTGTGCAGCATGCACCCTCTGCAAGGGGCAGTTCACCTCACCATGAGACCTTGGTCGAGTTCAACATGCTGACCAGGGTACCAGAGGTTCTCAGAAAGCCCTCTCCAGCCTCTGTGCCATGGCTCTTCCCTGAGCTACTGCATCCTCCCTTTCCTTTCCTTGCCCTCACTTTGACCACTGCTTCATCCATGGTAATCACTTCTGGCTCAGGTCCAGCCTTGGACTTTTCCCCCAGGGACCTCTTGGAACAACACTCACCCACAACCTGCAGTTTCTGCAGCCCCATGATGTGTGTGGTACAGACCTGATGTTCTGCAGCACACGTGGTCTGCACACATGTGCACGTGATCACGCCTTGCTCCTGACTGGACATCTGGTGGAGCATTTCCCTGTGCATGCTGTGTGCAGAGGAGCAGAAAATGGCACATTGCTCCATCATTCCAGCTTTAGAGAGGCAATTATGTCAAACCTTGTGAGTACCTACTGTGTCATTACCATCCTAAGCTTTGTTTTGGCGTTCTTTTTCAAGGCACATCTAATTAGCAGTAACAAACTTTTACACCAGACAAAGTTCATCAATTTGTAAACATTTCTGATCAGAGTATGTAGTGCTTTATGAAATACTGGTAATTAAGTCCAGATAATAATCCCTCCAGCCTTTCAGAACAATCAAGCAAAATGTTAATTAAACAATCAGTGTCCTCCATGTAGAAAAAAAAGTTGTTCAGGTCACAATAATTAATTATCTTTTGCTCTATTCCCCAAGCAGTTTTTATGACTGTAGTCTGTGAATATTAAAAATATTCTGGTGATGAGAGACCAGATGGCTAAGGAGGTTGAAAGTGGCATGCGTTGCTTTTCACTTGAGGATTATGTGCTTCATTCAGATATTGCTGCTTTTGATGGCTGTTGAATTGCCTAAATAAAATGAGTTGGTGAACCACAAAATTACCCCAGAACAGGCCATAATTTGCACCACTGAGGAAGAATTCCTAAAGCTGAGAAGGATTTAAAGAGGTTTACAGCTGGTTACATTTGGCTTTAATTAATGATTCTAGACATGACTTATTTAGATATATATATTAAAATATGATTTAAGAGATCTATTATATTAGGAATAATTATACTATTCCTAAGAATGTAGTAGTAATTGGAATATTTATATTATGCCTAATTTTTCTAATGATTTCCAAATTATTAATAATAATTTTAGATTACTCATTTTAGTTATTTCAAATTATTCCTATTATTTTAGGAATAATAACAGTCTTGATTTCCAAGTTAGACTAATCTGGTGGAAAGGCTTCACTGATGCCTGTGAATTTTGGATCAAGCTGTTAGAAAATGGGATGATTTACACAGATTATGAATGTTTGTTTGTTTCTTAACCCACAAAACATATCAAATTCCTTGTCTTTTACAGGATGTATTTGTGGAGGTATTGCTCTGTTTGTGATCTCCTTGTCTTCTGGGAGCTTCAGTTTCTAATGCAGAGTCTTTGGTACTTTGCAGGGAAAATGTGTCTTAAAAAGTTGGAATAAAAAGTGAAATAAACCACTCTCATGCAAACAGTGTCAAAGCTGGGTTTTGTAAAAGGGGGGACAGGGCAGTGAAGCAATTTTATGCCCAGGCTGAGCCCCTTCATTATTGAAGAGAGTAAGGTAACTCCAATTCCATTTTACCTTCTTGTTACAGGGGGTTTTTTGTTAGGTTTAAAGCCTATGCTCTGAAAACACAATTTAGGTGAAACCCGAGGTTCCTCATTCTGTACTCCCACTACAATTACACCTAATAGAAGAAGAAAGGGAACTAAATTGTTCCAAGGCAATTCCTTGGCCCTTTGCTGAGTATTTGCACTACTGAGTGAGTCATACTGCTTCTAAGGGGACACTGGGGTAAACCCTTCCACTGTCGTTATAGGATCCCTTTCCAAAGAGCTGTGCAAGGAAAAGCCTTTGAGAAGTATCACTTTTCCTTGTCCTTTCCAGCTGGAATTGTTCTGTGAAAAGAAACATGTTTATGAAAAAAAAGGAGAAAAACTACAGTAAGATGCTTTTTGAGGAAATAAAAAAATAATAAGTATTAGAGACTGGAGAAACTATGTTTTCCTGTTTGTAAGACCACCATGTATCACTTTGAAAAGTTTTTTAGGTTGAGACTCACAAGTTGTAATTAAGAACCTAAATTAATTTCTTCAATAAAGAGCATCATCACTGAAAGCTCTTTTCACTTAAAGACCAACTCTTATTTTGGAGCTGCCTCTCTCTTCATTGGTCACATGGTGATCAAAGATCTGATGATCAGGAAAGAGATTCCTGGCCTCTGGCTCTGGAAACTTCAATTGCCCTCCCATAAAAGGGAGATCAGGGTGTTTTTCTCTGTATCATGGAGTTTTTGTGAGAGTTGACATTTCTGAGGCATATCTGAGCAACTCAGGTCATTTTGTATTGATTATATGATTCTCTACTTAAGCCATGACATTTATATATAAATTTATAGATGTAGTACTACTTCTTTTCAGCCAGGGCTGCTTTTTGAAATCATAGAATCCTGGAATGGTTTGGGTTGGAATGGTTCTTAAAGATATCATCTAATTCCAACACCCCCTGCCATGGGCAGGGATGCCACGCACTGGACCAAATTGCTCAAATCCTGCATATTTAATATAGCAACCCTTCATACAAAATTAGTACATCTATAAATGCTACAATTCTGCTTTAACTGTTTTGTTTCTTCTTCCTTTATGTGCACAGAGCCAGCAATGAACAGTATATTTAAGATTTTGTGAAATGTTTTACCTGGTGCTCAGTCACAGGACCATCACATTTTCTTCTTGAAAAATATTCAGTCAACAGAAATGCTAATTTTTTCAACAGGATTTAAAATGCATGTGCAATTTTTGCAACTTCATATATTATGTAAAGCCTGTCATTTCTCAAGCTGTGCTACTGATGATGTCTGATGAATACTGAGAACTTGTTATCTCTTATATGGTCAGCAATTACAGCGGATCAAATGGCTGCTGTAAAAGGCTCACCTTGTTTTGGGGAGACAAGCCTTCAGAACAAACAAAACTTTGGGTGGCGATCTGTCAGGGATATTTTTGCCATCTAGCAGGTGGCCAGTGCTCAAAGGCTGGCCTTCTTTACTCCTTCTTAAAATTCAGGTGGTTTTGGTCACTCCAAAAAAAGAGCAACAGCCCCTTGAGTCTTGCGCACACAGATATGCACTGGATGAGGGATCTCCCAGTTCAGTCCAGAACCTGACTGGAATTATGTCTACCAGAACCGATCCTGACAGCAAAGGTTTTATAACTAATTCAAATACTTTTAACCAGGAAGAAATTTGAAGGCAACCAGCCTATTTACTGACAATTTCCACAGAGAAAAATATCTCAGAAGAAAGGTATTTCCAGCATTGGCTTAAGCAGCTCCATTTTTAAGAGAAACCAGAGCTATATTCCTGTTGTGAGATACATATGCCTTCAGTAACAATCACTAAAGGCCAGATTAGTTTTCTGTTGTTCTCACACTATTCATAAAGCTGACTCCATACCTACTTCTCATGATCTGTTTGTGAGTACATAAAGCAGAGTATGCCTGATACTGTCTAGTATGTAGAGAGGTATGGGTGTCTCTGTTCTTAGAGACATTTACACAGAATCAAAGGGGTTTTCCCCCTATTTTATTCTGCTATATTTCTGATTCTATTGTCAGTAGAATGTTCTTAGGGTTCTTCAGCCTTCAGAGACATGATTTCTTTTGCAACGGCCTTTATGAGAATAACTTCACAGCTCAGCCAGTTTTAAGGGTTAAATTCTTTTTAAAAATCCAAAGCACTGATGGACAGAATTTCTTTCAATATATGTCATAATAGCCAAATCACTTCAAAGAACTCATCACGGGGCTACAGAAGTCAGAGGTTATTGGATGTCTTTCAGTACTTGCTATGGAAATTCTCATCCTCTGATGAAAGCCAGAACTAACTTTAAAGTCAGGACAGAAACTTAGAGCTATCCATGATCGTGTAGTGCAGCCTGCTCTTTCTGACAGCTATGGGTAACAGTGGGAGATATGAAGTTTCCATGAAAGAGACCACAGTTATGTTTAGCCACCTGTGGTCTTTGTTCCTGACAACTACAGATATTAATCCTCATGTGACACCAAATATTTGGATGCCTCTAGGGAATGGAATTTTCTCTTCGTACAGTACCACCAAATTGCTGCTAGTGCATCTGATCACAATCAAGGCCACACTGATCAGTCTTGATCCCCCTGACACTAGCTATGACACAGCAAGGTTCCCTACCCAAAACCTTCTACCAGGTTTCCTGCAGGCTCTGTTTCTGCTCCCAGGACCTTGAGCACCTCTCTTGCTCTGCAGGGGACTCTGTGTCAGGTTTCATGGTTGGCAATAATGGGGCAATCCTACTCAGGCCTGTGTTATAAACGACTCAAAACGTGGGTGGGAATGAGTAAATAAAGTTTAATTAGAACCCATTAAAATTACAAAGCAAAGGGGGACGAACGGCACTGGGAACTTGATAGGACTCCTTCTGCCCACCAGAGGCTCAGCTCACAAAATGGTATCTCTGCCTTTTATAACTGAGATTGCATCAACTTCATTAATATTCATAAGCAGTCCTTATTTGTCCCTCTGGCTCCTCCCACATCCATAGCTTTGCCCATATATGGATACTTGGCTCCTCCCAAGGCCTGTCAATCAGTCCTTCCGTGCCTTTCATTGGTGGAGCCCTTCTCGTATCCTGATTGGTGGTGCCATGTTACCCTGCCAGGCCTCCCACAACAAGTGTCCCTCACTCCCCGCGGCCTCTTGCAAGGGGAAAATATACTTACTCCCTTCCCCACATGTTTTACAGCCCTGTCAGCCAGAGCTGCCAGGCACTAACCACAAACGGGGAGGATTGAAGGGAGAACAGAAAAGGGTTCAAAACCAGACTTGTACAACAGAACTACATGTCGAAAGAACTGCAAACCCCAACAGAACTTCTTCTCACCACACTCAGCAATTCCTCCTTATTTGCACAAGCCAATCACCACACCTTATTCCTAACACCTGGAAGGGTGGAAATGCACAAAACACCTGAGTTTGAAGGCATTGCTGGGTTTCTTGACATCTTCTTCCCAAGCACCAAAACAAATCCAGAATCACACGTGTGTGTATGTGTCATGGTGAAGAGTCCAGAGGGTAGGTCAAATAATGAGCAGCTCAGGGAGCTGTGCATGTTCAGCCTGGAGAAGAGGATGACAGGGGTGACTTTATCCTCCCTACTACAGCCTGAAAGGAGGCTGTAGCTGGCTGGGGATCAGCCTGTTCTCCAGACAACCAGGACATGGCCTCAGGCAGTGCCAGGGGAGAGGCAGGTTGGACATCAGAAAGAATTTCTTCATGGAAAAGGTTGTTAAACACTGGAATGGACTGCCCAAGGAGGTGGTGGAGCCACCATCCCTGGAAGTGTTCAAGAAATGACTTGGATGTGGCATTTAGTTCAAAGGTCTATTTGAGAAGATAGTGATTGGTCAAAGGTTGGACTTGATGATCTTGGAGCCCCTTTCCAAACCTGACTGATTCTGTGATTCTGTGAAATACTGTAGATACGTCCTCAGTTTCAATCTATGCTGGCAAACAGAGCAATATCCAGGAGATGGACAATCTAAGGAAGACTTCTGTCTAATCATCCTCATTTGCTGTCACCCCAAAGAGAAATATGAATTTTCACCTTAATCTCACTCTCCTCCTACATGCATTTCCCTTGAGAGAAGTACATTCACTTCAATTCAGAAAGATGTTCCACCATTTCATAGAGCTGGATTTTAGTCCCCATTGCCAGAGGCTTGCAGAATTAGTCTTTCTGTCTTTCCTGCCCTGAAATCAGTCTATCATCTGCTCTATTTAGTCTCAGCAATTTCTCCCATATGAGCCTGGTTTGGCAGAAAGGGAACTCTGTGCAGGCCTTGACTACAATAAAACTCAGCTTCTTGCACCTCAGAGAAAAAGAGTGAAGTTTTATGACAGTGGTTATTTTTAATGCCAGAACAGAGTGAAGGGTAGTAATGCCTAGTGGACATAGAACCATGAATCTTTTTACTGGTTCAGCTCAGAATTTACATTATATCTGTTTCCCTGACCATTCTGGGAAATTTTTATCTCTTGGCCCTCAAAATGCCTACTACCATCTACCTAATAAGGCATCTTATCAGAAATAATCTTTATTTCAGGGGGGGTCTATCAAGTCTGTCTCTTTTGAACTCTGGTTTTGCTCTTCTCCAAAGTGTACACGGATAGAACAGGAGGACAGGGACACGTGGTTGCAGCCAGAAATATTTCCTCTGGGAAAACATTTTCTCATGAGGATAGCCAAACTCTGGAACACGCTACCCAAAGAGACTGTGAAATCTCCACTCCTGGAGATATTCAGAGCATGACTGGACAAGGTTTTGAGCAGTCTCATCTAAGATATTCTTGCTTCAAGTGGAGGGTTAATCCAATGACCTATGGAAACCCCTTTCAAAAGAAATCACTTGTTTATGACTCATACCCTCCTTACCTGCTCCTGAGATCACTAAGAGAACATTGGTGCCTCCCTCCCATAAGCCAACTATGCAGGTGTTTGTTGCAAGTTGGCCTCTTAGCCAGCACTAAAAGTCCTTTCTAGGGCTGTGAAAAAACAAAGTGAGCACCTACATGGCAACTCACTCCAGATGACCTTAAGTCTTGTTAACTGCTAAATTTTCTGGAAGAGGCTATCAACAGTGTTGAGCTAAATCAGCTACATCTTACTTAGTAATTGATTAATTGGTGTAAAAATTGCATGGCAATTGCCTAAAAAATTAAGAAGTATTCCTGGAAAGTCACTCTAAGGAGATGGACTTTCCCGTTTGTGTCCACAAACATCTATACTGCCAACAGTCTGAAAAATGCCACCAGGAAGGCTATGAAGGCTCTATTACAGCGAAATAATATCAGCACTTGAATTTACAACGTATTGCTGGTACTTCCTCATCCACCTGAGGTGTTTCAAAGTGAGAAATCTTTTCCCTCTTTGTCATTTAATCCCGTATTTCAAGAAGTGATAACAAACCAACGGCATACAGCAGTATTACTGTGTTCTTAAGCAAGGGGAGTATATACTGCATTAAATGTAAGGCAAAAGTATCAATCTTTTCCAGTTACCCCCCACCAAAAAAACCATGTACTGTAATTGTTCCATTTCTTTCCAAAACCTAGAATCACCACAGCCTTGAAAGCATATTAGAATTTTTCTTCATGACAGAAATATGATCTGTACTGTGGTGTCTCTAAGTTCTTATTGGTACTTTCTTGGGAGATGGGATTTGGAACAAAAATTGGATTGTGAGATACTGCAAGATTTTATAAAAGCACTTTTCTAAAAAAAAAAGATGATTTTTACTTTTCTCTGTGGAAAGCTAGAAAACATAACAGCCTGGTTCTGCAGTTTTTATTGTGCTACTCTAATTTTTTCCTGGTGGGTGCATTGGAAAAAAAAAAGCCACACCGCATTTCCAAATCATTATTTTCAGAGTTGCATATTGCTAGCAATGAAACAGTCAGTGCTAACTCTGCCAGCATCTTCTCGACAATAAATGCCATTTGAAATGATTATGTGAGCTAGAGAGGTTGGAATAGGTGCTTTGCTTCAGTTGCCTTTTTCCCTGAATGCTGCTTTATGCATATAGATAAAATGTGCTTAGGCCTTGGCTGATATGGCACTTTCTGTAGAGAGTAAAGCATGATTTTCCATCCCTTCCCAGTGTGTTATATGGCAACAAGCAAGGTAAAATAAGAGCCCCACTTCTTGACGTATATTTTGGGGGTCAAAGGGCATTGTCAAAAGGAGTTGTAGGCTTCAAAATTAATTTGTTATTTCAGCTCAACACCCAGGCAGCTCCAGTGCCCTTGTACTGCCACAACACGACACGAAAGAACTTCACGAGGACACGGTGATGAGCAAAGCAGAAAAGGCTCCACTTTATTTACAAAACTCAATTTTATACATTTCCAAAGGTGCCTGTGGATTGGAGGATAAAATCCCACCTCCCAAACCACATTGGTCAAGACAACTGTCAATCAACTTTCTCCTCCTACCTAAAAATATGCAAACAACCAAGGCCAGTTAGGAAAACAAAGCTATTGTTTATAGTAAAGAATGTGCATAGTAAAATATTGTTTAAAATATCGTAAAAATTCTGACTCCAATACAAAAGACAAATCAGAAGGCTTAGAAAATTCTCAAAACCAGGGTGACATAGTACCATTGAAATGTTGAAGATTCTTAGTCTGGAATTTGGATGGCCACAAGGTGACAGGTAACAAGAGAAATGAGTTTTTCCTGAATGAACATAACCTACATTTTAATACATGGCATCAATTCTTGAAGTATTTTGCTAAATCAGTCACATGTTATGAGGCAATACTGCACCGAGAAGAGGAAAATCCATTTAGAAAGCACATAATGAGGTAAGATTTCTGGTGGTGTACATTGCTGAGGAACAGAAAATTGTCGAGCTATAAAACATTCATGAGAAACGCGAATGATAAGGTTCTTGTTCAAAACTGTAAAATCAGTGTTTCTATTCTGGACTCTATTTCTGGAAGTTGTTCCTTGTTCCTGAAAAATTGCTTTGTGCTGGAAGGTAGCAATAAAGATGGTAATCCTGGGGAAATGTTGTTTTATTCTTCTGGGTTTGGTTCCCATTAGAAAAAGGTAGGAATTTGTTAGCAGAAGATCCATTTGGCCAAATAATAAGTGCTCAATTTCTGATTATATTTAGATGCTACCCAACCATCTACCAGCAGGAGAGTGTATTTACGAAGAAATATGTTTAAGAGAATCACCCATCATGATACAATGGTCAGTGTCAGTCTCCATCATGGAATCACCATCCCTGAAAATGTTCAAAAAACTAATAGTGGCACTTGGCAATATGGTTTAGGAAGCATGATAGTATTTCATTGGAGGTTGGACTTGATCATCTTGGAGATCTCTTCCAACCTCAATGACTCTATGATTCTCCTCTGTGGCTCCAGCTTTAGAAGCCAGAGGCCATTTGAGTCTCAACAGCACCTGGCTTGATCCACCCTGCACCTGGGGTTTGGACATCAGTGGTGCTTCATGGCAATTGGCAGCTGGGAGGATGTTGGTGGTGCTCTCGGGAGGATCCTGGGGAAAGCCAGGTGGAAGGAGATGACTCTGCAGTCTGGTGGCTAGAGTCTGCAGAGCCTCCATCAGTTCTGAAAATGAGGAAAAGCTACTCAATGTCATTTAGGACCAGATTTTTTTTCCTCAAACCATTTAGGCATCTTAATGTGGGAAATTAAGCTCAAACACCCTCATGATAAGCTCTCCAGATGCCCATCTGCAACATTAGTTTGTGAAATACCTTTAAAATCAGTATGAATTTTAGAACTGGCAGAACTGAACAACACCTAAGCAAGTTTCTGATTTAGGACATGAATGTTGTGACAGGACCCAGGTGCATCCAGAGCATGTGCTTCTCTCTGAGGCAGCACCTCCTCTGACATCAGAAACCATTTGACCTCACTGATAAGTGTGTGGCCTGAGCCCCAAAATTTCCTTCGAATTTTTATATTTCAGAAAATTGTGTTGCTAGCACAAGGGAGCTTGAGAGTGTGTGTCAGGCCCATCCTGATGGCAAGGAGCTGACAGAGCCACCGTGAGGGATGAAGATGTGTCATGGAGTTGATGCAGCTGAAGATCTGAGGATAAGTCTGATGCAGATGCCATTTCTGATCCTGTCCCAGTGGCAGCATTTTAGAAATCTGTGTACATTTTTACCTTGGCAGGTCACTTCCATTTATTCTCATAAAAGTCTATTGTGCAGATATTAATATCTGCAGCTCTCCTTAATTTCTGCTGTCATGATGCACTTTTATTACATTAGAGTGACCTGAAACTATGTCCCAGTCTCATAGATCCCATTTTCACAGCTTGCACTGTGGGTTTAATTTCACAGTTTTTAGTTTCCCAGCTTAAAAATATGAACAACTTATGGAGCAAAATTAACAGTTTATTAGAAATATCACTCACTGCAAGTCTTAAGGGTAATTCACAGCTCTATAAAAGGTCGTGGTATAAATAATTGCTTGATGAATATGGACCATGTCTGTTTGTCATTAAACACCAGCAGAGAGCTAATGCACTTTAATAGTCCTGCTAACTGTTATCTGGCAGGCATAGAAATCACAACCAAATGCAACAATTATGCTGAACAATTGCTTCTTACTCTTTTTTTCTTTACACAAAAGGTAAAAATAATGACATACGCTGTTGTCTTCACACATCAGTAGTGGTCACAACTTTTACTCCTACAAAACATGGTAACCAATATCTTAAATATTGCAATGCTGTTGCACTGTTTATCAAACAAAATGTCCCATTAATTCCACTCTTTTACATGTGGAAAGGCTGCACTCACAGTGCATAACAGTGAAAACTGTTACTCCCCATCCTGTTTGTAGAGAACATGTACAAGGTCCCTGGTGTAATCACTTTATAAACTAGGCCCGTGTGATCCACACATAATTGTGTAGTTCTCCATTTAGGATTGGAAGAGATCGTTTTAAATCTTATTCAAGACAAAAAGGGTTTTAGTGATATTTCTCTAATAACTGCAATTAGTTCTATTTTAATTTAGGGCTTACTCTATTCAGTTGTGACTGAACCTAATTACAGCACACTTTGTCCTTCTTTGTCCATCCAGACCAGTAAGTAGTCCACGACTACCATGGAATAAAGGGTATGTGGCCTTGTAATTAAGAGCTGTGTCATGATGAGCATGCACAAGGGCATGTTGAAATGAAGTAACATAGGAACACCCTTGGGTTTGGAATCTATTGAACTTTGCAATGTTGGTAGAGTTTGGCTAATGCAGGTTCTCAGTTACTGTGAGGCAAATGTCTTAAGTGAATGTTTTAAAGCAAATCAATTTAATAAAGAAATGACTGATTAGAAACAGGAACAGTATTATCAGGGAGTTGGTCTGTTCTGATGAGATGGGATTACATTATGAATCTGAAATAAAGTCAGGGAGAACCTATTCTGTTTTCAGAGGCAAGACAGGATCTATGGTGTCATGATAAATAATTACACCTGAGAAATTATGACTTGGTTGCAGAATCTGGTTTTTGTTCAAACAGGATGAGTAGTTTAAGGCAAAGAGATAACTTAAGCTTTTAATGAAAGGATTTGCTTGACATTTCTTTTCCCCAGACCTACCCTGGGAAGTGACACTTGCACAGTGAGAAATTAGCAGCTTCCCAAGAGGAGAGGCAGGTTATGCTTCTCCAGCAGGTTTAAAAGTTCCTGCCCTTTCAGTTACCTCCCTATTTTTCCTTGACAGTGAAAGTTCACAGAGTTGGCAGGATATTTTTAAAAATATCCTATCTGCAGCTTACCCCTGTGCTGTGGTCAGCAGGGACTGGCAAAAGGGCCATTGGTAAGCCCTGTATGAAGAGATTGCTTCCTGTAAACATATTGACGTTTGTGATTTTAGTTTATTTATTGCTTTTTCCTATAAGCTCCCTGAAGTCTTGGACAGCTCAGAAATACCAGGCTGGCATTTCTAACCTTGACTATTCAGTCTTAGCTGAAAGGTTTACAAAAATCTAATTGCTTACCTACCCAAGCAGTGGAATTACACAGCTGCCAGGGATGGCTTATGGGCACTGTGACCACCCAAATATATTTCTTGACAAGAGATCCTTGAAATAGCAAAGGAAAGTCTCCAGATGTTGCTATCTTTAGTTGTGTGTAACAGAGAAAAGAAGATTTCAACAAAATCTGTCATGGCAGTATTGTTAGCATGATGTAAATACTAGGATAGACCTACATCAAACTCTGATGTGTTTTTGTCCCCAAACAGGTCTAGAAAAGACTTTTTAAAAAATGCTATCTAAACTGTCCCAGGTTGCTCAACAGAGGCAATCAAACAATTGTATCCTAAAATGAAACTGGTCAAATGAAGTGCAAGTTTTTAATGTAGTATGGAGAAAAAGCACAGCTACATTATGCTTTCACTTACCCATTCCTGGAAGTGTTCCAGGCCAACTTGGACAGGGCTCTGAGCAACCTGGTCTAGTGAAATGCATCCCCATCCATGGCAGAGGTGTTGAAGCAAGATGAACTTTAAGGTCCCTTCCAACCGTCCTATGAGTCTGTGATATAGCACAACAGCAGGTGGCAGGGTAATGGAGAGACATGTAAGGATCACAGTATTGCCCAGACTGTAGGACCAAAATTAGTTGTTCTCAACTTCCAGGTATAATGTTTTGGGATACTGGGTTTTGGTTTTTTGGGGGTTTCTTTGTTTGGTTGGTTTTGGTGGTTTGTTTGTTTGTTTGTTTGTTTTTTGTGGGGAGGGTTGTTTGTTTTTTGTTTTGGTTGTTCTTTTAGTGATTTTTTCAGATATACTTGTAGTGAGCTTAGCAGAGCAATGTATCTTCTCTTAAACTGGTGATGAATATTTTTTGTAGTAAGGTTTCAAACAGGTTCTCACCTGTGCCATACATTTTTTCATTGAGAACTTTAATACCACCAGCCAAAAGTCTTAAAAAGCTTATGAGCTTATGATGTTTCCTTAAGAGCAGGAGAGCATTCCCTTGCCCCAGGCAGTGTGACCTAGGTTGGTTTTTTTCTTGATCGATGAGTGTCCAGATCATCCTTCAAAACCTTTAAATACTGTCTACATCCTCATTAAACAATCTGTTCAAGACTTTGCTTGCCTTACTATTTTTGTTGGTATCCAGTCTAGATTCCTTTTATTCCAACTCATTTTTTCTCAGGATGGGCAGGGAAAAGAGTTTATACTCATTCTAGGTTCCTTTTATTTCAACTCATTATTGCTTGTCTTTCTAAGGATGGGCATGGAAAAAGTTCACTTATGCTTTGTTTTTGTCTTTTATACAAGCGAGAACTGGTATAATTTCCCTTTCACCTTCCCTTCTCTGGACCAAACAGTCCCATTTTATTCAATCTCTTCTCACAGCAAAGGTCCTGCTTTCCAGACTGCTTCTTGTTCTCTCCATTCCCCTTTGGCCCCTCCCCAGCTGGCCAGTGTTTTTCAGAGCTAGTGCTAACAAAAGCCAGACCCTTATTACTACCAAGTACAGACAGAAATTTCTTCATTTGGCTCAGAGACAGAAGCCTAACTCAGGTACACCAGGTTTGCCTGTTTTGCAACTGTGTGATATTTTTGACTCATGATCAGTTTGTGATTCACTGTAAAGCTTGGTGTTTTTCTGTATTACTGCTGTGTAGCCAGACATTTTCCATCCTGCATTTAGAGAAATAAATGTAGAACTTTGTGTGTTCTTATTGAACTTTTGCCTATTACTTTCAGGCCATTTTCTTAATTTATCAAGAATGTGTTAAATTCTAGTTCTGTCCTCCTTCATGCTTGTAGCCTTTCTAGCACTGGTGTTGCTTGAAAATTTAATAAAGTATACTTGTTAATTCATCATCTAAGTCATTAATGAAAATATTGAATAATACTGGATGGGGGACAGATCCTTGGGGGATCATTCTTGATAGATCATTCTGTGTTGATTGTGAACTATGGGTAGCTGTTACCTAAGTATGGATTCCCCAGCCAGTTATATACCACTGATAACACCTCCAGCTAGTATACATTTCACTCACTTGTTTATGAGTTTGTTGTATAGGCCAGTGAAGAGAGGGTAGTGGCACTGAAGGTACTAAAGCAGTAGCAGGGAGTGCCTCTCTCCAGTTCACATGGCTTGTTTCCCTGTCATAGGAGGAAATAAACTTTCCTTGATTTATTATTGTCAGAACTATGTTGGCTGTCATTTATATGTTTTTTTATGGTTACAAATTGCTTGATTAGTCCCTCCAGATTTGGGAGAGGAAATCAAGATAAGCTGACTAGTCAGTAATTTATATTTGCTCCAGATTTGGGAGAGAAAATCAAGAGAAGCTGACTTGTCAGTAATGTTTTTTGCCCTATATCTCCTCTTTTCAGTGTCAGGAACAGCAATAACCTTTCTCTGCTATGAAATCCCTTGTTTTAACTAAGCTCTTTGAAGCTCCCTAACAGCTCTGAGGCTGCTCTGGCTGGCTCCTCAAAGTTTGCGTTGCAGAGTCACTTCCCAGCAGAGGTTGTGTCCGCAGCCATAGCCTTGCCCCATTCCCAGCCCTCTGCTGGGCACGACTGAGCAGGGAGCTGGAGCAGGTATGATCAGGCTGAAAAACAGCCTTTTCTTTCATGGGATCACAGCAGCAGGAGTGGCTGGCTCCAAGCTGGGGGAGAGGTTAGCAGGACACTGGGAATACCTCACCTGGCTCGAGCCATTACCCCTCAACTGAATGTGACTGGAGCCCAGGACCCTGTGGGACCTTTCTGAACCACCAGAACTGAGCAACTCTAACCTTCATCAGCTTGTCAATTTACCTGTTCCCTGCTGTAGCCTGATTTTTTATTTTCTGCTGCTGGTGTTAACTACATTAACTATGTGGTCCCAAGTGACTCTTAGTGACAACTGAGGATACCTTTCACCATGTAATCAGTATATAATTTTCCTGCTCCATTACAAGTTTAGATGATTCTTACTTAAGTCAGTTCAATATTATGAGAGTATTAATACACCCTGTTTATCTGTGTCCCAGGGGAGCTGTATCTGGTTTCGCTCCTAAGCTTTTATGGTTGTGTCCCTGCACAATTATCCTTTCAGTCTGCCCTTAATAGACAGAGGGTTTCTGTGAGCTTTCTTCCTTTCTCTGAGGAGGCAGAAGTGTTTGTGGCTGGCCATGCTAGTCTGTGACTGTCTTACAGCCTCCTCTGCCAGGATGGAGTTTACACTTCTGTCCTTCATGTAGCTTCTGCAAGGAGATGCCAAGCCTTGCAAGCTCGTTTTCCTCTAAGGCTTCCAGTAGGATTTTGCTTCCCTGCAATAGGTTTTTATGCCTGTGAAACCCATTCTCTTTACATTATCAGTTTGGCTCTTTCTTTTTGGAGGAATTGTAAACCCCCTCACACCACACATTGCCCTTTATCTTCTTATTTTCATCTTCCTCTTTCTGCCTTGACCCCATGCCTGAACACTTAACTGTGTGTTACTGATGGAGTTTGACAAGGTGCTAACACATAAGGAAGTGTTTTCAAGGAAAAAAAAAGGAGAGATACTGCCAGGGAGAGACATTGTTGTCTGTCTGAAATGCAGTCAGAGACTATTTTAGCCCACCACTAGGTAAGTGGATTAGCTTCCAGGACAGCCAGATGAGGCCAGATGTACTAGAGAACATTAATTGGAATTCTCCTAGGTCTCATTTGCATCCATTGAAATTCAGCCATTGCTTATGAATAATAAGTGAAGGCAAGGCTAATACTCCTTTTATTCATTCCACCATATCTCACATTATATATACACACACACACACACATACATACATATATAGGTAATTTTCTCCAAAACTAATGCTGTTTTTTCTTGGCTTCTTCCTCTTGAAGCCAGGACAACCACGTGCTGATAGCAGAATGCCTTGTTCATGGGTCTAAATGACAGATTTGTAGCTTACAATAAAACTGCCTGCAGTTTTATTACTGTGCTGTCATGCATTTCAAAAGATACAGTAGAGCAAACCTGAGTAATGCCCCAGCCACCATTTGCCATATTTACCTGATGATAAATGTCAGGTCTCTGTTGAGTTTCAGCAAGAGAGCAGATAATTGCAAGTAAAAGAGCTTGGGTGTAACAGCATCACCAACAATCTGACTCCCTGTGACCCATCACATTTTTTGTAACATGAAGAGATTATACATGACATCTACAACCACTCCTATGACAAGAGCTAAAGGAGAACATCTTCCTTCCATTCTCGTGTGCCTGTGATCTTCAGATTTATCAGGATGGGATCTGTTCGTACTTGCCTTAAATTTGAAGAGACTTAAGAGTCACAGCTTAAGCCTGTCTGCCAGTGATGGCTCCACAGATGTTCACAAGGATTTTGATGATGGTTTCAGAGGGGCTATATTTTCCTTATTTTTTGTGCCAAGGAATGTTCACCTTTCTAAGCAAACAGGATACTGTAAGGGCTGTCCTTTTAAAACAGTAAAAAAAGCAAACTTTCTTAGTATCAAGACACTTGCAGTGAAATCACAAAAGTTAACAACACTGCAAATCCTGCCAACACCAACTCAAATTATCCGAACACTGAGTGTCTCTTATGTCTCATTGTGGGGAGCTGCCCCAAGGTACCAAGTACCACCAAACTGAGAAAGAATTTAAGACAGCTGCTATTGAAAGAAATATGCAAGGACTTTTCCAATTTCTCAGCTTTTAAGAAATGACCCATAAATTTTGTGTATGTGTATTTATTTTTGTTGTTTGAATGCTCATCACACATTCACAAATGCTGCACTCCGGATCCATTATTGCAAAGTTTTTCAGAGAGTCTCAAAGAGTTGTCAGTCTCCAATATGCAAAGTAGTTCAGTATTATGAGGTCAGTAATCAGCATTAAATCAAGTATTTAAGATTTATATTGCTAAAGCACCCTCTAGTGGGGCAGGGACAGAACAGTTGCTTTTAGCAGAGATGCCATAATGGCTCCACTTATTAGAGAACAGACAAGTAAAAGGCTGGATACTGGTGGGATAGGCAAACACACTGAATCTGTAGTTTGCAGAATCACAGAATCATTTAAATTGGAAAAGACCTCCAAAATCACCGAGTCCAGTCTTTGACTGATCACCACCATGTCAACTAGACCAAGGCACTGCCACATCCAGTCATTTCTTGAACACATCCAGGGATGGAGAGTCCACTACCTCCTTGGGAGGTTAGTTCCAAAGCTTAACAACTCTTTCTGTGAAGAAATTCTTCCTGATGTCCAACCTGCCTCTCCCCTGGTGCAGCTTGTGGCTATGTCCTCTTGCCCTGACAGTGTTTAGTCAATGCTCCTGCTATCCATGCAACGGGCAGAAGTCACGATAATATCTGAGAGGTGGTTATGCAATTTTATTGCACGTAATCACAGAATAATAACATCTTTTTATTCAGAGTTTGGAGGTCATCTCATGTAAGCTGCTGCTTAAAGAAAGTTCATAAAGATCAGGCGGTTTGTGACAACTTCCAGCTGAGTTTGGATTTATCTTCAACAAGTGCTCTCCTCAACATATTCCAGTATTTGATCATCATCATGGTGACAAAAAATTTCCTTGTATCCAAGCAGAATTTCCCTTGTTCCTTTTTCTCTTTATTGCCTCTCAGCCCACAGCTGTGCACCTCCAAGCATTCCCCATGATTTCTCTTTACAGGGTCTTTACAGTGTTGTGATGTTGAAATACTGGAAAAAATATTTGCAGTCACTGAAAGAGAGAAAACCTCTGAGCCAAGGCCCGGCTGAAAATGAGTTGAAGCTTGTAGTAAAGAAATTAGTCTTTGTTCAGTTGTTCAGGGAAAGAACATTTTTAGGCAATTTGTAAAGAAACAGTAGCTTCAAAGAAGATCACTCATTTTATTTCCTCTTTTTAAAGGAAGGAGCTGTGAGGTCCTGACTGAGGGTAATTACTTGATGGTGGGTGGGCAGCAGTGGGGACCCCAGGGTGCTCACACGGCTTTGTGGGCAACAACTTCCCATCATCAGTACAGTACCTGATGCCTTTAAGTAATTAATCTTGTTTTGAGAGGGAGGAGATGGGTGTGATCAAAAGCAGAAAACAGCTGAGCCTTGGAGAACCAGAAGGTCACCAAAGAGGGTGATGGACCCCTAACTGGTGGTGATCCCTGATTGTTGCATGGCCCTATGTGTTACCTGACTGCAGAAAATAGGTAAAGAGGAGGCAGGATGATTTGACCCCTACATTTGGGGGTGCACACCATAGTCTTGGCTATATTTTTGGTAAGGTTGACCAGCCATGCCATGGCACAGTTTTAGGGGCACACTTCTGTATATTTCTAGGAAATCAGAAGCATTGAGGTCTGCTGATATCTTTTACTTCCCTAAAACCAGGCTTTGAAGTTGCTGATGTCTGGGATAGATGAGGATCCCAGGTGAGCACCTTTTCCAGGCCCTCCTGGAGCCATGGTCCATGCCTTTGGATGCAGCACCCACCCTGCCCCTCTGCAGCTTCATTGTCACACTGTGCATGCCTGCTGCCTCCCCTGCACTGCTCACGGCCTGCCAGTCTTGGGCAGGATGTTTAGAGGAAAGATTAGGCAAAGGGTAATTACAGTTCTTTCAAACTGAATGGATAAAATTGGATGTGTATAATTAGTGGTTAGGTGGCTAAAGGAAAGGAGTTTTGTTTGTGAGTGGTCAGCACCTGCCAACCTTCAAACTCATGGCCTCAGTATTTGTGTGTTTGCTTTTAGGCATCTCAGCATGAAAACACTCACCTAGGCAGGACACAGGGACCCAACTCCCCCTGGAGTTGGGATCCCTCCTGTGTTTTCCATTTTCACCTGCCACCACTCAACCTACCAAGCTCTGTATTTCTGTGACCTTGCTTGGCAGGAAAACCAGAGTCTCTGCAGGTGGCCAGCTGCCAAGGACATTCATTTTTTCCAATTAGGGGAGAAGGGAGGGTGTTACCTCTACCCATGATTTAAAAACAGCACCAGAGCAGAAACCCATGGAAGATGTCCAATATCCTGGTAAACATGCCACTTTTGGAAGCAAGGAGTGCTCTCCTCTGTGCAACAGAAGACACACCTTTCACCAGACCTTTTGGAAGAACTCTAGCAGTGATGGTTTGAAAAAGGTGAGTGAGGGAGCATGGAGCCCCTGAACCATGACTGCTTTTGGCCGTCTTCAAGCAGAAGCAGGGAGGCACTGAGCGCCTTGTGCAACTGCAGTGTTAAACCTGGTGCACTCACTGCCCCAAGGAACCACTACAGGTGCTCCAGCAGCCTAAAGACCTGTGTGCCTGTGCTCGCAGATTATGGTAAAAGGTGATCTGGAAAAGCACATGAAGTCATGATAGACCTCAGGGACTCAGGAGACTCTCTTTTTCTTCTCTGATGGATTTCAGGAGTCCTCCCTGGATTTTCCCCTGACTCCAGCTCTCCAGTTTGACAAATTTCTGTTACACAATTTGGCTTTTTGGATGTTCCCTTTCAAAACAGTAGTTTGGAACTGGAATTAAAGACGATGGCAAAAAGCTTTAATCAGAGACCTGGCTTTATAAATAAGAAAAGTACTTATTTTATTGCACTGTTTAATAATATATTTCTTTTCTATGGCTGCAGTGCTGAGGAGGCAGAGCAGCGGCAGGTAGGACTGTTGTTAATTCTACATATCACTATAAATTATTCACCTTAAAATGTGTAGAAATGAAATTGCACCTTATTTTAGCATTTATAGCAACATTTGATCAAGCGTGGTTTAAGCCTATATACAACTTCTGACACTAGAGGGAGTACATAATTTATTTTATGAAAATAAGTCTTATTTTTCGAACAGAAAATATATCAACAGGGGAAAAGCAAAAATATTCAAAGAGAACTTCATTCCTTCACTTCATATTATTACCCCCCCAAAAAAAGGAAAGAAGCTGAGAAGCTGCCTTATCTAAGTAGGTTATGCAACTGTGTCTGTAAAAACCAGTGTGGGGCAGATAACCAGCCAGCCTGTGCTCAATTTATGTGTTTGTGTCTATCGAGTCTGAACACATGGGGTGAGTAACTAACCCACGGGATAACACACACAGACATCTCTGCCCACAGGTTTCTATCTCTGGTGCTGCTGTATTCCCACTGTTCCCCACAAACACCGCAGTGTTGTGAGCAGCTATGATCTCTCCAATGTGTTTATCCTCTCAGCATGCCTGGGAGGTAGGGAAGAAGTGCTATCCTCTTTTATGGGAAGAAAGTCAGGTGCAGAGAGGAGGGTGAAAGATGCACCCACAGCCTGGTGGAAGGCTGTGGCAGAAATTAAGACCATGGCCTGTCTGTGCACCCTCGCTCAGGTTCCAAATTCATCTCTGGGTACAGCAGGCTGTTAAGCTGCAAGGTGCCTTTGCCTGGCTGTTTTTTCCTGACCACAGGTACAAAGGTTGCCCAGTGAACTCTGTGTTGTGATTTTTGTATAATTGGATAGACGTGTCACCGTGACCCTCTCTCCAGTCCCGGTTAGCAGGAGCTGAGTCAGGCTCAGGCTGATGTGGAAATCATGCCCTTTGCTGTGGGGAGAAAGCAGCTCCCTCACTCCTGTGGGGGTGAGAGGCCATACAGCACAGCCCCCACTGCTGCTGTGACAGTGGCTCTCACACAAGCTGAGACAGATCATCTTGTCCTCATACTAAAATAGTCACAAAATTGAGAGGGATATACGGACGCAGTAATTCAGGACAACCTGGATGGTTTTGCAGCCCAAGGGTCTTGATTATCATGTGAGATCAGTCACTCCCAGCATGTGACAGTGTCTATAGCCATTACAATGTCATTATCTGATACAGAGATCTCCTAAAACTCTCTTTATCACAGGGAGGATTTCTTTTAAGTGGTAGAAACAAGGTCAGTTCTGAAATGCTATCACCTTGTTATCACTGTACATGCCAACAACTTCTCAGAGTCCCTTCTGAAGTCTTCCAGAGGCCTTCAGCCCATCTGGCACTGCCCTTGTTAAAGCAACAAGTAACTTCAGCAACTCCTCCCATTAGGGCTTATTATGCAGTGAAATTGCACTGCTTTTAATAGAAGTTCTAATATCTTTAGGAAAGGATTTGGTTTGTTACAAAGTGGTTTGGGGACAGATATTCAAGTGTAAAATACTGTAATGTTTGTAGGTGGCTCTTATCTCCTGCCAATCACAGACACCAAATACTAAAGCCTTGGCGATGAAAGGTGGTCTATCACGATTTGGCCCACCCACAAACACACATGTCCTGGTTAAGAGAGCTTAATGAATAAAAGCACCAAAATAGATCTTCTTCCCCTCTCCCCATTTCTCCTTCAGAGCACTCAGTACTTCCATACTTGCTAATTGATTCCTCAGGCTCCAGGGCTTCCTGAGAAAAAATCCTCAGCAGCATTCCACTCCTGGGAAGAACCCTATTTATGCTTAAGATTTAAGGAGCTGAGTCTCACTCCCACAAATGTTTTCTAGAGCCGGGTAATGATTTGTTACTGAGAAAATGCCCCTTGGGATCCTGAAAAATCCATATAATGCAGTGCAGCTGCATTTGAAGATTTCTTTGGTTTGCACACACACAACTTACAGAGAGCTTTGTATGCCTAAGAAAGGCAAGATCTAAGCTATGCAGGGGGCACCTATCGTTAAACATCAGGACCTTCCTGTCTGTTTTGCTCAGATATGAAATATTTCTCTTCCTTTCAACTGCTACCCATTGAAAATACAGTTTTTTACTCCCTCCTGTGTACATACAGAAAGAACAACAAAAAAATCATAAAGAGGTGATGAAACACAGTGTTCAGTGTCTACCCAAACACCAGAGCACATAGAGTCTACCATCTCCTCAAGTCAAAATTTTACATGGAATAGGAGCCACTATGTGAAGGAAACCACTGCAACCGAGGACCATGGAGGAATTGAGGCCTCATTGACTTCAGCTTTTTCTGCATTGAAACACCCAAGCTTCAGCCCCTCCTGTCAAATGGGGTTGTTGAGCCTGGAGAAGCAATGGCTCTGGGGACACCTTATAGCACCTTCCAGTACCTAAAGGGGACCTACAAGAAAGCTGCAGAGGGACTTTTTACAAGAGCCTTTAGTGAAAGGACAAGGGGGAATGGCTTAAAACTGAGAGTGGATATTAGGAGATTAGATCAGGAGATTAAGAGATTAGATATTAGGAAGAAATTCTCTACTGTGAGGCTAATGGGGCACTGGAACAGGTTGCCCAGAGAAGTTATGGATGCCCCAGCCCTGGAAGTGTCCAAGGCCAGGCTGGATGAGGCTTGGAACAACTTGGTCTGTGGAAAGTGTCACTGCCCTTTGCTGGGACCTTTAAAGTCCTTTCTGAACCAAACCATTATATGATTCAAATAGGGGAAATATCTCTACATATTGTGAGAATAGATTTATCAAAAGACTGTAAGACACTTGGGTCAAATGGTGTAGAAAGGGTCACAGAAACAAAACCCAATTCTTATTAAAAAGAGGGGCAGTGGATGGAGCAAGAAATAAAAAACTGAACAGAGGAATAGAAAGCTTAGACTAGTTTTAGAAAAAGATCGAGCAAATAAAAGCGTGGGAAGAGCCAAAGCCTCAGGGACAAAGTGATAAATTTTTTTGTAAAACTGCATGTACAGAATATCATAATGAAAAATACAGCAGCACTGCCAGGGGACATGGCTGCTTGGGAAGCAGAAGCTGAGAATCCTGGAAGTGAGGAAATAGCACCAGTGTCCTGTGTTCATTATTCAAAAGCAGATATGTTCAGTTTTAACAAGAGTTTAGTACCACAGAAGCAGAATTTTGCATGGCTTGATGTATTTTCATATGTGATTAGAAATATGTACAAGTTTGGTGTTCTGAGGCTGTGGTACACCTTTGCTGTGCCCATGAGGGCATAATTTATAGCCTTCTGGCTGGAAATCCCATATAAGACCACTGAACCTTCCAGCTTCCCCTTGTTGCAGTAGATTCTCCCAGTGAAGGACCCCACCTCCTACTTGTACACCTTGCACTGACTTGATCTTCCCCGTAATAGTGTTTAGCTGTATGCAGATTCATGAGTCCATAGATATTGTATCTATGTATCTATCTCTCATGGTTCCTGGTTTCATTAATCTCCTATAAATTCTTATTATGTCTCGTGCTTAATTCTGCTGATGAAATTGGTATTTTTATTGGCTCGTACTGCATTACATGTGTGCACTGACTTTTAAAAAATCAATTAATTCAAATGGGGGGGGATGTCAGAATGTTCTAGTCTGTACCACAGCTCAAACAAAGCTGCCAGGCCTGCCAGCAGCTTTCAGTGTTAGAAGTTGAGTAAATGGAGTAACGTTTACATTTCCCCCTAGGTACTTGATAGAGAAAGGATATCAATGATCCAAAGATATTTAACAGAGACTGATTCCAGACAGTTGTGGCTCTTCTCACCACAAGAAATCTAAACACTGAGTGCTTTTTAGACCTGTTGCTGAACTCAGTGCTCACAGGAGGGTTGAAGAATTAGAGCAGTACCAAGTCAGACCCACTGTGGGGAACCCGTAACACCAGCTCCTTTCCTGGGTCACTGCTAAAGCACTTAGCTTCTTGGCTAAGTGCAACATGCCTGTTATCCTGGTTGGCACCCCTTCAGTAGAAGAATACACATAAATTTTCAGTGCTTGGAGCATTTAGCATTTAGATTGAAATAGGAGAAAGCAATTTACCTTTGCCTACTATTGCCACATGGTGAAATTACACTGACCTTGACAGCATCTTTTGTTTGCCTGGAGCACTCTGAATTCAGGGGGACGTTGGCTGCATGATGAACACAAATTAATTGCCATCATGGTTAAAATGAAACACCTGAATGAAAGCTAAGGGAACATCTTTAACTGGATTCCTCAAATCAGACTCACAAATGGAGCTCGGTATCTGAGAAAACCCTGGCTTTTAGATAAGATCATTTCAGATGAAAAAAATCCTCTTTCTGGTCATGGGCTGCTCTTCATACAGCATCCAGAAGGACTATTTTGCTCCAGAGGCAGAGCAGCGCAGATCTTTTCCTGATAAAAATGCTAAATAAGACAACATATCCAGCGATGTAGGGAAATCTGTGTTGTAGAAAGCTAATTTCCAGATAAGAATTTCATTTCCTGTAGTCAGGAACTATTCAATAAGAATTGGGGGTGAAAGAAATTGAAAGAATTAAAATAATTGCATTAAGCTACTTTCTTCCTCTCCAGATACCCCATTATCTAATCTTTTGCATTTCTAATAAGCAGTGATCAGGCACCTAGTTTGTCCATGACTTATGTTCTAAGGAAGAATTTTCACTAAAAAAACAATAAAATAAACCTTCTACCACAAGTTCTTTCAAAATGTGATTCAGTATGTGTGGCTGTAAAAGTAATTTGTTTTTTATGGAAAGGGGTGACGAAAATGTGTGTACCATGCCTGAATTACCCCCCTTGCAGGTGGACTTTTGCAGGCAAAAATCAACCCACCAAAGTTATTAGCCAAAGATTTTTTGCCTGAAAGCTGATATTTCTAAGTTGCCCTTCTGGTAGAAGGAACAAAAAAAAAAAACAAAAAAAAAACAAAAAAAACCAACAACAACAA
>VYXD01013461.1:546032-591258 GCA_013397195.1 Hylia prasina | reverse complement strand
AAAAAAAAGCCTGAAGTACCCACGATCCTCACCAAGGAAGAAAAGCCCGAGCAGATATTGTAGCCAATAGAACCATGAATGGCAGGATCACTCCTGGTTTCTGTCTTGGTTGTCTTGGGGGTAAAAGCCTGACGTATGAAGGAGCTTCGCCAAAGGAAAAAGCAAGAGCAACCCTTGGAAGATCATTGAATCATTAAAGTTCGAAAAGAATTTTGAGATCATCAAGTTCAACCATCAACCTAGCATTACCACCATGCTCATCATTAAATTATGTTCTCAGGTGTGATATCCGCACATTCTTTCAACAGTTCCAGGGATGGTGACTCCATCACTTCCCTGGGCAGCCTGTTGCAATAATTTACAAACCTTTTAATTTACAAACAACAACAAAAAAAATCCTGATATCTTATCTAAACCTTCTCTGGCACAGCCTGAGGTAATTTCCTCTCATCCTGTCACTTGTTACCTGGAGAAGAGGCTGATCCCACCTGGCTACACCCTCCTTACAAGTCATTGTAGAGAGTGACAA
Organism: Hylia prasina; assembly: GCA_013397195.1. Lineage (NCBI taxonomy): Eukaryota > Metazoa > Chordata > Aves > Passeriformes > Sylviidae > Hylia > Hylia prasina. Next base: position 590,729 of record VYXD01013461.1, on the reverse strand, counting down.
GATTTACCTTGAGCCTTCTCCAGCTGGTCCCCATAAGACCTATGCTCCAGACCCTTCCCCAGCTCCATTCTCTTTCTCTGGACACTGTCCAGCACCTCAGTGTCTTTCCTGCAGTGAAAGGCCCAGAACTGAACACAAGATTTGAGGTGTGGCCTCATCAGTGCCATGTACAGACAATCCCTGCCCTGGTCCTGTTGGCCACTCTGTTACTGATCCAGGCCAGGATGCCACTGGCCTTCCTGCTCACATGGGCACACCCTGGCTCTTGTTCAGCTACTGTCAACCAGCACCCCCAGATCCATTTCCTCCAGGCAGCTTTCCAGCCTCCCTGCCCCCAGCCTGTAGCACTGCTTGGGGCTGTTGTGACTCAAGTGCAGGACTTGGCACTTTGAGATACTGCTGTGTTTTTGCTATTCAGGGAAAGAGAAGAATGCACACGCTTTTCTCACTGAAAGACTGATTTTCTTCTTTCCAGTCATTCAGAACATTGAATGCACTCCTAAGGCGGGGGAATGAAAGGAACATTAAATCTAAAGAGTGATTTAAGAAAAACATAACTTTCAGAAGGACAATTTTGGCATTACTAAGTTTAATACATGCTTTTAAATGTAAGAATGGCTAATGAGAAGTTCTCCCTTCTCACTTTATGAAGAGACATAAAGGAGGTGTACTGTGAGAAGAAAAACCTCAGAAAGTTGAGTCAGATCAACATACAACCTGTTAGATTTGCATGAGCTAAAAGGTATAGGTTTTCCCCATCATTTGAAGGAAAAGAGCAAGTTTCTACTGAAATTCTGAACGGAGAGTCTATCTGGTATGCTTTAAAATTTTATTTTATATGAGAAATCTTAACTTTTCAACCAAGGAAAAATAAAAAGCAATTACTATTTTGTGGGTTTGTACTCTCAGAGTTTAATGAAATGTTTCACATTTCCACTGGGAGCCTATATTCCTTCACAAAATAAATGTAACTTTTTATTTTTTAAAAAAATCGTGTTAAAATACAGACCCTTTAACATCACCACCACTTCCAGCAGCATCCATCCATTGCTCTCTCCTTGGCTAAGGAAGTCCCTGTCTAGGAGACTGTCTTCAACCTTAGGAGCAAGAACTCTTCTGCCCCATCTGCCAGGCTTCTAGGAAGAAGAAAGGTAACCAGCCACCTCTGATCCATTGGACACGAAGGGATAGGAGGCTGCTAGGGGTTCACAGAAGCTGGTTCTGCAGTCACAAAGCCTCTTACTCAGCCCACTTGATTACTAACATGAGAAGAGAAAGCTGCAACAGAAGAGAGTCCAAGGATGCTTAGCTTAAGAGCTGGCTGCCATAGTGGTCATCATTTAGCCTTTTGTAGGATGGTTGCAGTTGATCACCTGCCCACAAACATGAGGGAACATAACACTGGAGTTTGTGAATGCATCTGTTGTGTTTTGACAGGAGAGAGGCTTTTGGCAGGCAGTTAGTGGAAATAAACTCTCTCCAGGGCTCAGAGCCATGTTGCAAGTGCTGGAGAGTATTTATGCCCTCTCATCCACTCTCCAGAGAGGCTGCAGTTCAACCAGCTGAAGGGCTCTGAAACAGAGCTGTTGCTTAGCAAGAGGAAAAGGTCCATCCACCTGACAGACAGAATGGCCAAATATTTTTTTGCTCTGAGAAGTTTTGGGCATAGGCTCTTTTCAGGTACTTTAGGAAGATCTAGACACAAAACTTCAAGAACTGGTGTTAGATCAATTCTAATCCTTGATGCCATCAGTTTTGCTTCTTTCATGGGAAGATTCCATTCTTTATGGAGGAAAAAACTCCAACATAAAAACCAAAGTACTTTTCATTTTAATTAAATCTGTGAGATACATCCTTAGTACCACAGAGCAGTATCACTGATGAGGGAACACCAAAAGCTTGCCAAACTTAGGTCAATTAGATAAGTACCCCAAACACAGTTGCTAATCTGAATTACTTAACTAGTTTTAACCACTTGAGACTGAAAATGAAGCTCAGTATTTCATACAAACAGGCATTCCCATGTGATTTACCATACTTTTTTTCTTCCATGAAGAACAAAACCTCCCATTTCAGTATCTGTTTCCATTAGAATATGAATAATACCTTAAAAAAAGAGAAGAGAGAGAAAGGTTTGGCTCAATTTAAGTTTAAGTTCTAAGTAAACTCTTTGTAGGGTGTGGAGCTCTGATGTCCTCAGGAGTTGTTACAGTGAGATATAAGATAGTGCCAATAAAGAACTTCAAGTATTCGAACTGCACTCTCTATAAGCCCAAAGAGAAACAAAGGGGGAAGGCGGGGTGGATTCAAAAGGCTAAGGTTGGGATTGGCCTAGCTGGCCTTAAAACAAGATATCTAAAGAAAATTTCTAGCAGTGGAGTTTGAGTAGCTGGCCTGGGCCCCTTAAAGGGGCTTAAGGCTGTATGCAAACATTGTGTGTTGCTGTTTTAAAACTTCTGATGGGATGAGCACCCTGTGGATTGGGCTGTAACCAAGTGGGCTGGTTTTCAAGGCTTAATGCTTGCCAGCAGCCTCTGGGCAAGGCCAGTTCATCTTGCTGTAAGGAAAGGTTTCTTTACACTTGACAACGGTATGTTATTCCTGGGTTTTATTACATGTTTATCCTCCAGGGTCAGCAGCCCCTGGGTGCACTAGTCGTGTGCCTGGGTGAGAAGGACCACCCTGCACTCCCAGGCATGTTAACTGCAGGCAGAAGAGAGGGACCCCCAGGCCATCACCCACCTGGAGGGAGTTGCCTGCAGCTCACAGCATCAGGCTGGGGAAAGGAAAGGCTGAGGAAGTGAATAGGCAGTGTTGTCCAGGCAGGCTTTGACAATTCAGCAACTCTACAGGGCAGCTGCCCCCTTCTTTTTGTTGTGCTTGCTCAACAGAGCCCCACCTCTCACTCCCTCTGGCTTTATACCCAGAGCCATCCTTTCTGCATGGCAGTGGGACAGACGGACAGGGATGGAGGTGCAGTTGTGTGAGCAAGTATGTATGGTGTTATGGTCCTGCTGGTGTGTGTGCTCACACAGGAACACCCAGCCTAGGATGGGAATAAACACCCTGATTGTGTGCATAGCTGACTGCACAAAAACACACAAAGGATCGCTCCCACTCAAGCCGAAAGCTGGGCTAGGTCAGGATGATCTTTCTGGAGGATGCCTAGTGAGGAATAAGAGCAAGATGAAAATACAAGGCATTTCCTCCAGATACCCAAAATTGTACTTTTACAATTTTAAGCTATTTTCTGTCAGGATCTTCCTGGGATAGATGTGTTTTTTGTATTCACTAGCTTCCAAAGGCTTTCCCATCTGTGCGTATCCAATGTCCACTCCAACTTGGAATGGCCAAGGAGCCACTCCAACTTCTAGTGGCTCCTTGTAGCTCTGTGTTAACACCACTCCCCCCACACACATCCCTTTTATTGGAGAAGACAGGCAGTGACTGTTTCTTATTCTCACCATGCTCTTCATACTGTATACTTCTTTCACTGAATTGTCTCTCTTCCAGACTGAAGCTTTCTGTATCTAACCAGATATTGAAGCTGCTTGTGCTTTTTACTTTACCCTGAACCTTCTTTGGTTTTGCTACACCATTGTGATGAAAAGACCCAAACCTTCAGACTAATCATAACATGGGTGAGCCATGAGTTTGCACACTAGCAAAATGTTCTTCCTTCTTTTATTCTTTATTCCTATCCAACTATGCCCTAATACTTTATTTAAGGTTGGGGTTTTGTCCCCTATTGAGTGCTGAGCTAGCATATTCATAGACCTGCAAAATAGGTCCCAAGATCTTGCTCTTGACAGCTGATGGTCATCTCACAGCATGCCATTTTGTCTGTGAAATTAGGATTGCTTTTTCTACCCTACATATCCCTTTATATTTATCTACTCTGCATCACATTTACCATGTTATTGTCTTGTCACTAGTCTCATTAAAGTACTATTAAATCTGTACTCTTAAAATCAGCCCTTGTCCTTATAACAATATAAATATTTTGCTGCTGTCAACAAACTTTCCCCTCTGTTCACTGCCTTTTCCAGGTTGCTTATGAATAACCTGACAGCCATTGTTGCACTACAGAGCACTGCAGAATTACTCTGGTCCCCTCCTCTGCAAACTACCTTTTAAATATCTTTTTATTTTGCAATGATTTTCATTCTCTTGATAGGGAAGTCTTTGGATTCAAAGCCTGTAGTGGGGAATCAAGAAACAAGTTTGCTAAAAGCAGACTGTATCAACTGTATTGCTCTTATCTGTATGTACATTGATCTTGTCAAACAACTCCAATCTGTAAAAATGGAAAAGGTCATGCTGACTCTTTACAAGCAAATCAAATTTATTGAAGTGTCAATGAATTTTGTTCTTTATTATATTCTCTACTAACTTGCCTAGTGCAAAGATTTCAGACTTCTAGGTCTGTTCTTTCTCACATCTCCCCCATCTCCCCTGGAACCTTTGCTAAAAAAAGTTTGCCAGGCATTTGATATTTGATAACAACTCCTTGGATATCAAGGGAGTTTTAAGCATAGAATTATAGGCTGCTACTCAGTCATTTAGTTATTTCATCCCTGAGATCTGTTGAAACTCCTGGGTGATATCATCTGGGTTTTGGCAACCTGTTGCTCTTTTTGTTTCACTGTTACCAGACCTGGTTCCTGGGCGCAGCCATTTCAGACAAACTTGCTAATAGAGTCACCCCATCTCAAAATGGTTTCTGATGTGAGAACCTAAAGGATTAGTTTAGTTTCTCTAATAGCTGTGTTTTCTCTGAGTGCTTTCTTCAAACTCTGGTGATCAATGGGCTCCACTGATTTTCTGGCAAGGTTCCTGATCCTGATGTTCAGGAAAAAGAGATTTATTGCTAGTTTTGATTCCTTTTGCTAGAAACCCATCAACCCCCTTTTTGGCTGTCAAATTGTCATTGTACATGTAATCTTCCAGAGTGTCTGTTACTTTCTAATTTATTCGTTTGGATCCAATTTCAGCTGTTTGAAGGATTTGCAGTTATTCTTCTAATAACCTCCCTTATCTCACCATTTTCAAAGCTACCATGTACTGCCCATTTTCAAGCCTCCTTGATGAATAATGTGCACTGGCCTTGTGCTTTCAGCACAGCATCCTTTAGCAGACTTCATGTCTTCAGGAAATAATTAATTTTCTTTGTTGTTGCATTTGTTTCTTTTAAACAAAATTCCTCATTTACATAAGTTTCTCCTCCAAGCTAACTCCATAATTGCCTGTTTTCTGATCAATATCCTTAACCAGTTCCTCCATGCAATAGTTATTGACTGTTTCATACTAAATTCTTGCACAATATCTGGACCGTTTGCATGTAAATGATAGAAGTCTGGTGTTTGTTACTGCCCTTCCTGTCTCTCTGGCATCTTGGAATTCCCCCATATTCTGCAGCTGGTGTCAATATCCTGGTAAGAGAGGCAGTATCATAGACAATGCTCGTCCCCTGATATAGTGGTAACACCATATTAGGTCTGTAACTTCAATCCCCACAGGTTTGATGTTTCATACTGATGAGGTAATTTGTTAATTTTATTGATTCTAGCATGGCTTACTCCTTATGCTGAATATTTGGTGTAACAGAATCCTACTTACCATTCTCTTTCCACTGATGCCTGTTACGTTGATGCCTTCACTTAGACTACACATGCCTGTTCTTTTACCTTATTTATTAACTAGGCATTCAATGTTCTGTCTTTTTGCCTCTCTTTCCCTGGCAGATGTGGGTTCCAGGAGAAATTCTGATTGTCAGCACCTCAGAGCTTCAGGTTCACCTCTAGCACCTTGCATCACCTCTCTCCCGATCTCCCTTCTCCTTGCCCTTTACAGTACTGCTGTCTACCTGGACCACAGCCCCCTGGTCCTCTGCCACACTTCTTAGGAGCTGATCAAGGCTCCTCTTTAAATCCTCTCCCTTACCACTGATGTCCACACAGAATCTGTGGTTCCCTAAACAGATTTTCTTGTCTGGATGATCCCACTGACCTTCCCTGGCTTTATCCAAGCACCGTGTTGCATCTCCTGTGACCACAGGCTGCAGGTGCTGTTTGCACAGCATTCCAACGGCTGCAGAAATAAATGGAGCCAAGTGCATTCCAGGTCAGAGACTTGGCTGCATCTGGGGAGCTCTCAGGAGCCTGCAGGTACTTCAGTGTGGATCTGTCAGTGGCACACCTTGCTAACAACATAACTGGGTAGCTCTGACCCCTGAGAGGCTATTCAGGTGTAGAAAATTAAGCAGTTGCACAGGAATTTGCAGGATTTGGGTCTGGATGTGTGAATTTAAGGCAAGGCTCTGCGTTCGTCTCTTCTGTTAATTAAGCAGAACAACTCCAGCAGCTCAAATAAACATGTGGGATTTTAATAAAATGCACAATTACAGAGCTGATTATTGGGATGCTAGCAAATACCATGTAAATCTTTTCACACATTTCTCTGACTCAGTATTTTTCCCTCATTCAGTGTTCTCTGGCAGAGGGACGGGATGTCTAGGCAGGCTGATCATAACAGAAACATTACTAAGAGCGACTGAATGCTTTGCGTAAAATTTTCACATGCAATCTCTGTGTAGAAGGGTGGGAGAGACATAAGGAAGTAGTAGTCAGTTTTGTTAGCACCTTTGTTTTATCTTACATGGGGATGCTCGTGCTGCTAACACGTGAAATCACTTTTAAACACGTGACTCCCAGGCGAGGTGTTGATCCTGAGAGCTGTCGTAATTTGTGTTCATTTAATTAGCTCAGTGTTGGTGTTGTCCCGTGCACGCTGCTGACCAAGCCACGTAATGTCCTCCGTAGGGATGCCGTAGCACTCCTAAGTCCTGTGATGAGATTGTGCAGAAAGCATTAACCTTCTTTGTCTGACCCTTTTATTTGCACTCCCCCCAGGCTTTCATTCATCTCCACTGCTAGATCAATTAGAAAAAGGAGGGAAAAAAAGGATTTCCATTGGCTAGTCTGCCGGCCCATGTGTCTGACATGAGAATAAATGCTTGTAAATCCACAAGAGCTCCAATACTGTGAGTTATGTTTTAAAGACAGTGTTCAGAGTTTAGCAGCCTGATTCCCACTGACATTAATGGAAGGCATGAGGCTAAATCATAGTGCATTGCTTTCAGATCTGACCCCAGAAGACATTTCCTGATGGGAAGGGGCGCAGCCTGAGAAATAAAAGTTTACAAAACCAGAGAGCTGAAATAATTGGATAAGAACTAGGACACATAGGTGCAAAACTGAATGAATTATGATTCCGATAGGCTTGTGTGTAAGCAATAAATCCCTAAGATGAGTGGAGAAAAGAGAGAGTTTAATCACAGTGGCAACATTTATGTATTTTTACTCAGTGGAAAATGTTATAGGCTTGACCTCATTTTTATTTACCAGAACTGAAGGTGCTGATGTCCTCTCGACAGCGAGCACTGAGTGACAGCCCACAAAGCCTACAAGCTGCAGAGCACACAACCTCCCAGCAGGTGGCTTGGGCAGAGCAAACCCGGCCGGGACTTTGGGGAGAAAGAACTTAAAATAGCTGCAAAAGAGCATCAGACAGTTCATTCATGGCTTATTGATGCCACAGATCTTAGTTACATTTCATGGTCTGAGGCATAAGGCAAAAGATCTTTCCCAACCCTGAGTCCTGCATCATAATTTCATGATGGTTCAGTCTAAAGTATTAGAGAAGTATTTTTTTGTCTTTTATGATTCTGAGTCAGCAGTGTGATGCCAGTTTACACAGCTGGGCATCTAGTCTGCAAGGTTTGGAAGATGAATTTGGCCTCCACTTGGGAATTGGTGAGTGGGAATGGATCCCACGGAGAGAACAGGCAGCAGAGGATGGATTTTTGTGGCATGCAGCTCAGTGAAATGAAAGGAATTAGCATGCACCTACTGCAGGAGATCTCATGAGCTGACACGAGGACAGTTCTTTGAGGCTGACAGTAACATTTTCAAATTGCTGTTGGAAATTATTAGCTCAAGTTTCTCAAGTTCCTTAAGTTCCGCTCCTGTGTCACTTGGAAGGTTTTTAAAATAGAGCACCTTAGGTTTAGGGAGGCAGCCTGATGGAAGAGTGAGACAGTAAAAGCAGGCAGGAGACTGGATTTTCAAAATAAACAAACATAGAATCCTTTCTTCCCTCTGCTCTTCCCACACAATTTTCTGAAATACTATATTGTTTTGATAATTTGTAATTTACAGCAAACCACAAGAAGTATTGCCAGCATAAAGTAAGCAAAATCCTAGGATTCAAAATATGAGCAAGTCACCATAAAAGTGATGGAGCCAAGAAGAAAAATTTTATTTTGGAAAAGTAACAAAAGAATAATGAAGACCAGACCTAGACTGCTAACATTGGTGACAGTGGCATACAAAGAAAATGTATCATCAACTGTGTAAGTCAGGAAGCCAACAAGAAGTATTCAGAGAAGGATGTACAGAAGAATAGTCAAAATGGTCAAGTTTCTCTCTTCCAGCCAGAATAACAAATGTGACAATTTTCAGCTATCCTGAAATCCTGAAACACCCCAGCAATCCTGGGAAAGAGCAGTGCCTTGTACGAGCTCCGCATCAGAGGGAAAGCTGCGTGCCACAAAGTGGGCAAAATGCCTGCTAGATCATAAAACAAACAGTTGTTGCAGAGTTGAGTGGTTTGAGCAGGAAAATGAAGCTGTTTGATGAGCTCCCCCTTCAGCAAGGGCCCATGCCACCCTGCCCTTCTCTAGTTAGGCGCTTAGGTGGGAACACGCACAGGGTTTCTCCATGGTTTCACCTGACAGGATAACTGAGCTTCAAAGACAATGTTACTCACTCTTAAAGAATGTATCCCATCAACTGTGGGAATGTTTAGTAGAATATAAAAATATCCGCTCAAGCTGCAGCCACTCTGGCTTGATCACTATAATTATGGGTAATGGAATGGCTGTGGGTCCTGCTTTATGTTTAGTAGTGAGAATCAGGGCATTAATGTTTTTAGACAAAGATCTGATTTCTCTTCCCGGAGTGGCTCCTCATTTCTCTCAACAGAGCAACCATAACATTCATATTCGTGTACTACATTCCCTCTCCAAAACATTGCCCTTGGTCTTATTTTTGTGTGAAAACTGCTTGCAGTCTCCTAACAGCGCCCCAAAATTTCCTACCCTAATTGCAAGTGTGCTCTGGAAAGAGGCACTCCCACAGCAAATTTAAAAAGGGTCAAGGCAGAGCTGAAAAGCAAAAGCGACATACCTAATCAAAAGGGAGACCTCTCTGGTCATAAGCTGTTTGTGGAGCCTCTGCCAAATCCAAGAGCAGTGTCTGATTTGACCTCTTATGTTAATAGCCTTAGCATTTCCAGCCTTTTTCTGACACTTGTCTCTGGTACATCTGCTGTAAGTGGTTATCTATTTAAATGAGCATTTTTTACTTGGAGTGGATTTGGTTTCGTTCTTATATAAAAAAAGTAGCTCTTTCAAAACAACCAGGAAAAAACTCGGGAAAAAAACCCTCTGTGTGGCAGGAGTCCCAAAATTCATCTCTGAAAACACACAGAACTGCACTCTTTTGAAAGTGCCAGTTCTGTGAAATCCTTGGCAGTCCCTGCAGGGCACCAAGTGCCCTCAGTTCTCAGGATAGTACTTGAAATTTAAAGCTGCTCAGGAGGCTGCAGGATGAAGCTACTAGTGCTAAAAGATATGCCCCACTTCTTGCCCATGCACATACCCAACATGTCAGTGCTGCAGTCATTAAAGAATTACACGCTCTCACAGAAGGCATGAATCTTATATGCTAGGGATTAAATCTGGTGCTTAGCCTTATTTTTCAAACAGAGATATAAAACACTCATAATAAAACAGCTTAGCAGAGCAAATATGGGGTTTCTAAAATAAGTGACAATGTAAAGCAATAATAAAGCAATGCAGAGCTCACTGGTGGTTTTTCTGCTTCTGCAGTGACACCAACCGAGAAATTGCATCTGGTGATGACATCTGTGTATGTTCAGTGGTTATTTATTCCACTGAAGAAAAATTAGTGGTGTAGTCATTCTGAAAATACTTTCTTACCAAGCATGAAGATGTTGCCTTGCTTTCTAGGGATGAAGAAGTCAATTTTGCAGGGGCTGAGGGACCTCCTTTCTCCAAGAGTTTACCTGATGGCAGCTGAGGATACTTAGCACATCACAGAAATGCACTTCACTTCCAAGGAGAGAAATCCTGACTCTTTTGAAGTTGATGGGAGTTCTGCCATCAGTCTGGCTAAGATTTCTTCCATATCTGTAAAACAGATCTGTCTGCTGTCTGCATATGTATTCTTTGACACTCTGCTGGCCTTGGCCATTGTTATGGTGTGTATGAAACCACAGGTAATTTCTTGGACATTACCATATTTTACAGTGATAACAAAGAACTCTTTCCCTAGGACCTTCTATAAAATACAAACATCCAACAAGCCTAAGCTCATCTTCCATTCACAACTCCCTTTGAAGTGTGGAAAAATGAGGAGAATGTTTTTGATGATTTAGGCATCTGCTGGCCAGCTCTGATGTGCCTTGCAGAAGGATTGGCCCAGTTGTAGAAAGGATCATATTTATCTGAATATGTATAAACATAAACAGCGCTCAGAAGCTACCACCCAGTTTTATATCCTGCCATCCCCCTTCCACATATTGAATTAGTGCATTTATAATGGCATCTCTGTTCATTTAATAAATTTAAATTTCAATTACAGACCACTAACAATTAGTCATACAGACTAGATATGACAGATGGGCCTCATCCATGGTTGATTACACTAAAAAATGTTATGTGAGTCTATTTTTAAAATACTATCATTCTAATATCCTTGCTGCATGCAAATAGCTGAGAAGTTCATAATATATTAACGAGAAATTTGGCTTCCTGACAATTGCAATCTGCACAGAGTATGAAGTTTATATTATAAAAAGGTTCGTTATTGTTTCCTATTACCTGGGATTCTTTAGTAAAAATTATGGAAATGTTTGTGTAAAGATATACAGCACAGCGTGATAATTTTGTTAGTCTTATTTATTTACATGGGCTCGATTTAAAACATCAAACCAGAAAATGTGTCCAAGATAGACAAATAGTTGCATGGAATATGGCAAGGGTGTGCCTGGATTGTGTGAGAGGTTTTATGTTTGCCTTTGGCTCCCTTGGATATCTGGTATTTTAAAATTCAGCCTTGAATGGACAGCTCTTAAAAAATGTATCTGGTGATGGAAACAAAGGCTCCTCCCTCCCTTCCTCCCTCCCAGCATGAAATGACTAAGTTTTAGATGTTGTTGCCTTTGAAATGCTCATGTAGACTCATGTAAACTAAATAAATGGAAGATTTTATATTTCTTCAGAAGGACTTTAACTAAGATTTAGTTAGTCAATAATATTTGTATATTCTATCTATATTTTTTAGCCTCTGAGACTTGCATCTAGTCAAACAGAGCGGGGTAAAGTGATCACAAAAATGTTACATAGAGGAGCATGTTTGAAAGGCATTGGTCTTCTGATTTCTATTCTCATGTCCTTTCAACCCTATTCACAAATGCTTCTTTTTGTAGATGGCTAGCAAACTGAATTATAATGCCATGCTAGGAGGAATGATATTCACAGGAAGCAATCTTTCTTTAAAAAAACCCACCTTTTTAAAAAAGATATTTACTTGCTTTTCTTGAAACAACTTCAGGAAAAAAATCCTGTATTAAAGACCAAAAGGTAGAAGAAAGTCCTATTGAGGAACACTAATGAGAAAATCAGGAAAGAGCATATCAGATAACACAAAACCACCCGAGAACCACTGACCTTAAAAGATGTAAGTTACAATCAGAAAAATTACAGAGAAAGGGCAATTTTAATCTGAGATCTAAAAATAATCTAATTCATTTGTACTCTGTGTTTCATATTTATGGAACAAACCTTTGTCCTTTTCATTAATTTGTACCAGTCACGCTAAACCTTTAGTATCTGGAGACCCAGCTTGTCATTGATAGTCTCTGATGGCTATGAAAGATAAAATATAGACAGAATACAAATATCAGATCAGAACTTCAGTCTTACAATACATATAGCACTTCTGCAACCCCAAAGTAATAGAAAGGGCCATAAAGCAATTTAAATGATCTCCTGAGGAGCCTTTCCATCCCAGCAGGACCCTGGGTGACAGCTCCTGCCACAGAGCAGCTGGGTGAGGAGGAGGCAGCACGGTGTAAATGTTACTCCAGGCCAGTGACCCCTTGCTGGTCAACAGCCCCCCTTAGCTGTGACCACAGCTGAGGCTGTTCCTGGACTCGGTATCTTGAGGGTATCCCTTGGGAACACCAAAAGAAAGGAACCAAGAGACAGTGGAAAGTCCCTTTCTCTATTCTCTCGTGCATCTGGTACTGTGCCAAGTGCAGCTTAGCCACAGGGGTGGTGACAGGCCAGTGTGTGTAACCCTATTCAGAAAAAAATCATGGTTGGTAATTCTGTTAAATCACTTTATCCCTGAGTAAAGCAAACATCAGAGCAGATTTTTGTATTCTTATTTTTACAGCTTTCTTGCTTGGCTGACAAAATAAATAAAATTTATATGCCTGTCTGTCCATCAGAGTCTATGTGGGTTTTCATGTTTAAGCTGGCTGCATTCCCTGGAGTAAATGCCATGTTGCCATTAATCACTATGTGATGATGTGCACTAAAAACAGTGTCTGTGTATGTGGCAAAAGAAGAGCTGCATACCACTCTGGAATTATATGCTGAATTCACTCATTTGCATGGCTTGCAAAAACCACTTTTTCAAGAGGGGAAAAAAAGCAATGTATGAAGGGAGCTCCAGAAGTGTTCCCAGGGCAATGTTTAACCCGTGATTTGCTCAAAATCCCTCTGAAGTTCTTCATTCTGCGTCATAGAAGAATCTCTGCTGTTGAATTACTGATTGCAAATTTTAACAAGTTTGAACCAGGGCTCCATGGGCGAAGGTTAAGCCCTTGTAACTGCTGAGGCAGCTCTGGGGCTGACATGCTCCAGTTAGCTGGAGGTCCAGTGCTGTGCTGAGCTCTTGGTAAATAGCTCTCAGCCAGTTCACAGGACAGAAATCATCGGTCTCACTGCAAAGGGCACAAAACACCCAGCTAAGTGATCAGCTGCTCCTGATTCCTTGACACCTCTTGGCTAACCCAGGTTCTGAGAAGGGCTCCTTTTTGTGGTCTGAAATGCTATATTCCATATCCAACCTCGAGAAATGCCTGCCTGCTTGCACTCTATTTGATGACAGACACGTGGACCAGCTGTACTTGCCTGGGAGGAGGCCCTCATGCCCTGGAAGCCAGTGAGGTTGGGATGCCCTGTGTGTTGTCACTCTGTCACCCCTGTGGGGCACCTGGGGTTCTGTGACGCTGCATAGGTGATCTGAGGAAATCCCAGGGGCTCCACACCACAACTGTTTCTCTCATGTCTTAGTGGAGAGTTTAGAGCAATTTCACATTACTCTAGATGTAAAAGTTCCTGTTACCATTCTCCACTGAACAGATTTGTGAAGGTTAAATTAGCCAATCTACAAAATACTGACTTGCATCTAAAAAGAAAAATGATAAAAAGACTGAGGAGAAAATCATTGTAATGTTCTTAAGCAGTGCTAAAGTGGTTATAACACATAAAATACTTGCTTCAGCTTGCAATTGTAAGAGAGACAGAAAGCAGTGCTTCATACATGTTTGAAGTCTGAAAAAGCGAAGAAACACAAAGTTTATTTTCTAGTTTCAATCCAAAAACACCAGCATGAAAAACGATACAACACTCATGCTGCTTTTTGCTGCAGACCATTGTTATTCCTGTGGGCGAGATATGGGAGATATATGATATTTATATAATTTTAAACTATGGACTTTCTCTCAGTTTGTATCCTGTGGGGCTGCAGGATGGATCTTTTAAGGGATTCTTCTTTCACGCTTCTCCTCTGTCTTTCTAGTCTTCCTCGCAGTGCAACCCTGTGGGGAGCACACAATCCAGCTCAGGTTTTTTTTCTGTGGCAGCTCTGCAGAAGCAAAGAGGAGGCCCTGGGAGAGTTAATTCCCTGTCAAGCAGCATTAGCTGTAGCTCTGATTTCCAGTTGGAAATCCCTGGGGTTGGCTGAGGACAGTGCTACAGACAAGAGTTGGTCTCCTGATCTCCCTCCCGCCTCAGTGATTACACCAGGCCCACTGAAATACCTCGGGGCATCTTCTTTTTTATCCAGATGATGGAGAGACAGTGCAATGGAGGAATGATGGTCCTTGCCATTGCCCCAGATAATGTCAAGCTTCCATCCTTCCCACTCCAAGTCAGAGGGAACAGTTTAATACTGAGGCTCATAGTACAGTACTTTTGGAGATCACTTTCTTTTTCTTCCACATATTTTTTCTAGCTGTTGGGGTTTAACCCAAGCTGGCAACCCAATCACACAGTCACTCACTCACTCCCCCTTGCCAGTGGGATGGGGCAAAGACTCAAAAGAGTAAATGTGAGGAAACCTTTGGACTGAGATAAAGACAGTTTAATGGGACAGAGTGAAAGAGAAGAATAATAGTAATAATAATTATGATAATGATCATAATAGTAATTATAATAATTATAATAATAATGGTGATGATGATAGCAACGATAAAAACAACATCATAATAATTAGGTTATACAAAACAAGTGATGCACAGGGCTATTTCTCACCACCCACAGACCGATGCTCAGCTAGTTCCTGAGCAGAGGTCCCTGAGCAGCTTTCCCCCACAGTTTGTATGCTGAGCATGTTGTCATATGTTATGGAATATTCCTTTGGCCAGTTTGGGTTGGATGTCCCAGCTGTGTCTCCTTCCAACCTCTTGTCACCTCTGAGTGACAGAGTATGAGAAGCTGAAAAGTCCTTGACTGAGTATAAACATCACACAGCAACAACTGAAACCATCCACTGATGACTGAAATAATGTCACCAACATTATTTTCATACTAAATTCCAGACACTATACCAGCTACTAGGGAGAAAATTAACTCTATTCCAGCCAAAACCAGAACACTAATATTTCTTTGGGTTTTTTCAAACATTACTAAATAAATTGATATGTGAGACAATTGGAACAGAGACATTTCCCTGTATGAAGCTTTGTATCTGGTATGATACAAAGATGAGTTGTACAGGAGTTGTAAGCTCCCTCCTTCCCCATGAAGCTGCATGGCTGCATTAAGGTTTTTCCTCCTGCAGCTCTCTTCTGTTAAAATAGGCACTCCTAAAGAACTATTCCAGCTGAAAAAACCTGAACAATGTTTGCCACAGAAGCAGACAGGAATACAGACATTTCCCTTCAGTCCACACTGGGGAAGCTGCAGGGCTTTCCAAGCCCTTTCTCTGACCCAGCCTCTGTGAGTTTTACCACTTTGAGAGCCTCTAGCTCTTGAAGCTCTCACTCACTGATGACAAAAGACATTTCATGGTCACCTGATAACCTTGTTTTTATATGTACATTGCTTTTAAAAAGTGATTGATGGTTCAAGCTCAATCCAACGTTTTTAACAGCAGCCTCTTATGATTACTCTAACCACTCTGTTAAATCCCAGGCTTTTCTTAAATCCTGGGAATTGACAGCAATCTAAATACATGAATATTAACCTCAGGTCACTAGGGCTTAAGTTTTTGCAAATGCATAAGTCTTGCATTAATACATTGTTAATTTTACTGATAAATGGCAGAAAAATGTAATCTGATTCTGTTTCATTGTAGTTATTATTCTTCTGGTTGGATTTGGAATTTACACAGTACAAAAAATACCTCTTGTAACACAAGTTTTATTAATGCAAAGTAGGGCACCCCTATGTCCTAAAAATATGGTGTCTTTTGTATGGTAGGAATTTCTCTACAGAAATGAAAAATTTTTTTCTCAGAAAAAGTAGACACACTCTCTGTTGGAACAACTCTGGTGGAATCATATAATGAGGAAACTACTAACATTTTTTCTCTGAAGGTCGTTATCCCCCCAGACCACAGAAATGCAATTTCAGATGCTCATTCCTTCTATTGTGCCAAGAATGGGCAATGGTTTTGAACCACAGTGATCATGAGGTAAAATTTATGAGATACTCAGAACAGTCTTTAAAGCCCTGAAATTCTCATTCTATCTGTTTAGCAAGAAACATTTTCTATCTTTCAGGAAAGGAATACAAAAAGATTGAAGTAAACATTGCAGTTTTGATTTTAATATCAAATTAATTGGGAAATTGCTATTTTTCATTCCCTCACAGTTATCTTGTTGTGTAGACATGGAAGTTTTCAATGTGATATAGAACTTTATTTCCTCCTGTAGTAAAATCTGTTTCTCAGTTATCTCAGCAATGTCCAGTTCTATGGGAAAGATTTGTGATGTACATTGGTGACACAAACAGAGCTCTGTAGTGTTCATTTCTTACTATCTGCTAGAAACGGACAATTAAGTTGCCCTGACAATACCCAGGTTCTTCTTTTCAGGAGCAGAAAATTGTATTCTTCCAGGAACTACTCAGTTTACCTTCCATCAAATGAGAAGGATTTTCACTTTAATTCTATATTTTAAAAATCACACGGGATTCATCCTGCAAATGTCAGGTGCTTGATAACAAAAGCACATATTTACTCTGAAGCCAGAAGCAGCTCATATTTTACATAAGACTTGGAATTTCAAGAAAACTGTGATTCCTCTTTGCCTGAGCTGTAAGTCAACTATTTAATAGTGTTTATATTTGTAAATGGTTTGGTATTTCCATTAACTTATTTTGATCCTGGCTGTGTGTACATGAGAAGTATCACTGCCAGAGTTCAGAGATAATGTATTGTGATTTTCAGATTTCTTTCTTCTGGGTGATGAGAGGAGCATGGCTGGATGTGCCCTTTTGAGTAGAACTTTTAGTTGTGTACCTTGATCCACTGACATGATGCCCTACTAGCTGATCATCAGGCCACTCATTAATGTGCTCATTTGATTTGGCAAATGTAAAAAAAATCCTGAACAAGCAGTTAAAGCAAATATTGTCAAAAGCAGCCTCTGACCTTGGGGTACAGCACAGGTGAATGCAAGTTTGGGAACATGAGTATCTGTCTGGAGAAACTGCTCTTTAGGTGCTGGAGCACAGGCAGTTGGAATCTCCCCACCAACTTCTTGCTACCTCCATAGGTGCAGCTTGAATTAAACAACCCTTCTGTGTACTACAACTGTTGATAAAAATACTTTAGTGAGAGTTGAACCAGGACCACAACACCATCCAGACTTGTTCAGCTGAGGATACAGGTTCCAGAGTCTTAGTCTCAAGCTGACATTCCTCATACGCACACATTCACACACTTTCTGATTAATGGCAGCTAGAAAGAAATACTCTATACAATTAAATATTCAATTGCATATAAGCTGCCATTCATCAGCTGGCTGACTCATTGTCTTTGTTCCAAAATCCTTGCTTGCACTCTGCTACTGCTATTAGGGTATTGTCAACAAACCCAATTAAAACTTCAGATTTGGCAAACTTACACTTTCATTTCCTCATTAGAATACTTTCCTTGATAGGAATGTAAACTTAAAGGAAATTTCAAAGAGATTTATAGAGTTCTTAAGGTTTTATTTAACAGCTTAAACTAATAACTTGTGTATGAATCTCCATTTCTCTTTAGATAATTACAACTGCTTGAATAAAAAAAATAAATAGAACATTAATCTACTGCCACCATAATCAGTTTCATTTGCGTGTTTAGTATATACTGGAAACTTTGGGTTCATTAACATTAAATGATAAAAATTCTCTTGCTTGTTAGAGTTAGGTCCATGTTCTTTGAGGTGCTGATCACCTTTTTTGAAGTGCTGAGGGCTCTGATGTTCAGAAATTATTCAGCAGTAGAAGTACACCGCCCACAATGCAGTTAGACTTTTAGTTTAAAAAAATGCTTTTAAATTAAATGTAGAGCCACCCTCAACTTTCTATTTAGAATTTGACTTGGGGCTCTTAATGGGTTTGAACATTGCTGTGAATGTAGCCAAATTACTCAATTAATGAATTTAATTCTATTTATGATTCTTGTACATCTAAACTCTAAATTAAATTATTTAGATCTTCATACACTTTTCAGTATAGAATTGTTTTTTAAGGTCCCTGAACTATCACACCAGGAAATTAGACTAGTTCTACTAGCTGTACAGCATGCAACACCAGTCTGATTCAACTGAGAAGCAGATCAGAGAAAAACATTTAGCAGCAAGCTGTGTTGTTCCTTTCTCCAGTGAATCAAACCCCTTCACAAAGATTAATCTGCTCAAAAGTGAGACGTTACAGATATTTGCATGTTATACCCTCACTAGTAAAATAATTTTAAATGTACTGTTTGTAATGATTAAATGGTTAAACTGAGTGTTTGCATTGGGTTATCTGGTGAAAGTCAGCAATGTCCACAGACGGCAAATACATGCAAATAAATATCCATGTTTGGTATGAGAAATGGGGGAATGCTGCAGCAGTCAAATCAAAAGCAGATAATCTCCAGCTATATCACTGGTGAATCCTGATTCCACTGAAGTCAGTAGCAAAACTCCCATTGCTCTGACCAGACACAGCACTTTGGTGACCCTGCTGTAATAGCAAATTCATGTAGCACAGGGATCAAGCATTTGAAAATAACATGGAGTGTTGGAGCAATCTTCTGAGACAGGCTGATTAAAATCAGGCAGATCAGTATATTCTCTGCCTCTTAAATCAGTCTGATTTTAATCAGCTGCTTGTAGGAGTTGTTCTGAAGATTTTTCTGTACGTGTAAATGCTTTGCCGACTTCAGCCCCTATACCAAAGATGATGAAATACAACAGGTTTTATGAAGAGGCAGAAGAATAATACTACTCCTCTGTTGATTTTGGGAGAAGGAGAAATGACAATTTATAGGCAAAAATATAAGCATCCTTAAGAGCCACATATCAGCTGAAAAATATGACCCTGACTGCACTGCATGTTTTGCAGCTTTATTTTACTGCTTATTTCAGTGTAAGAATTAAAACTAATATAAGCCCATAAACTCCAGCAACATAAAAATGTAATTTGAACAGAACAATCTATACTAATAAGACTTGTTTATTTGAACTAACAGAAGAGGTACAAGAGGTGGCACATTTTCAGAAGCTAAACCAGCCCCAGTTCCCTTACTAGAGAGTGGGCATGAATCTCTCAAAGATCAATGGTAGAGCAAGCACAAACAAGCAAACAAATACTTGGAAAGGAAACAGACTGAGCACCCAAAATAAAAAGAATGCTATTGTTCTCTACAGGAGTGTTTTTACTCTTATCTGTGCTACATAACAAACCTAAAACTCTTCAGCTAGCAAATAGTCAGAGCTTTAGATGGACTTGGATGGCTTAGGGGATTGCTTTTGGGATACAGAAGCTTTCATCTCTACGTCATTGCTCCTGGCTTTCATCCAAAGGGGGTAGTGATGAAAAGCTGCTGTATGATGAGCCCTTCAATACTCTGCATGAAACAGGCGGAGGGTGTCGCGTCTGCTGACCTGCACCCACAGTCCCCAGCTGAGATTCCCATCAGCCCTCGCTTGTGACACAGGCTTGGGGTCCCCAGGCACCTGGGGTTCCTGTCCCCATCACCTCTCCACTAAGGATTTGTGTGCCCCTGCTAAAGAGAGTTGCACCCTCAGGGCTCATGGCACAGGGGTACTAGAGCAGAGTGTGTGCCAACACACTGAACCACTGCTAACCCCAGTCTGGAAAGGGCATGAGGAAAGACATCCAGAAACACACATCCAGATGGATGGGGCTTCAGGCAGCAGCGTGTAGAAGGCTGCCCTTCCTCTCAAAAGTGCAAGCAGTACCATCAGTTTCACTTCTCATTAGGCAGAAATTGCAAGGAGGGAAGGGAAGGAGAGGGAACACAAACCATTCTGGTTAATGCTAGCACTAACAGCAATTATGGCTGAACTCCTGGCAGCCCTCAGTAACGGGGTTCTTGGATGAGACAGTAGGTTTCAATAGCTATGCGATGTTTTCTAAATCAGATACAATATTCTCAGCTTTTGTGTGTGTGTGTCTGTGTGTGTGTGTGCGTGTGTGTCAGAAAAGAGACTTGAAAGAGCAGACCTACCTGTAGGTTCTTCAGGCTGTGTGGAAACAAAATACAGCTTGGGAAGACAATGCAAAAATGTGAAGGACCAGGTTGGGCCGGACAAGGAAACTGAGTTACTCTCATCAAAAAAAAGGCGAAACTCCTGGTGTGATCACCCATAAAATTTACTGCTGACAACCGTGAAATTGCTGCTACATCAACAGACATCAGAGACACAAATACACGCTTTTAAAAAGGGTTACTATTTAAGTACCAGAAAGTCTTGGGAAAAAAAAAATCTGATTGACTCTGCTTTATATTATATATTATTATTGGTGAGATTTTGAGAAAACTTAATTTTACAATGGACAGAACCCTCTGCAAAAAAAGAGAGGTGCAGGTTTTAGTCACTGACCTTCAAAGCTGTAAACCATCATTGTTTACATGGGTTAAAAGAAATGGTTCTCCGAATGATGATCTTATGAAATGACAGAAATATTTGGTATTAATTACCTCATGAAGGAGATGTAATTTATGCTAATGAAATCTACTAGGTATGAATGCATTTGTTACAGGCAGTCACCCGGTAATATGGAGGAACAAGGAGTTGAAGAGAAAAATCACCTGAATTACTGCCACTACATAGGTACAAGGATTCCATGCAGGCTAGTGGTTTTTAAATCTCACACAGAATTCATACGACTGATGAAACTGATGTATGGGAAGAAGACAGTTCCTTCTCCACTAGAAAAGTATGTGAGGACACACTGCCTCTGAGGATTATGAGACACAGAGAAACAGAGCAGGAGTTAACCATAAGAGCTGGAAGGGAGTCATGCAAAATAGCAGGCACTCATGCAAAATAGCAACTTTCAGGTGGCAGATGCTTTCCGCTTCCCTCTTCCCGTGTCGGAAAACACGGTGTTGAGGGATGTGCTTATATCAGACATGGAACTAAAATCAAAGCATCCCCAGGGGGTCAGGCAGCTGCACAAACCCAGCTCCTTCATTCGTGTCCTTGCTCCTGGTGTGTGTGCCTCAGAGCCTCAGCAATGTGCTTGCAGTGAGCAATGTGCTTGCAGTGTGCACCTGGTTTGCAAGACCACATCATCCACTACATTTTGCCTGTCAAATAGGGCGTATTGCTTCTCTTCCCATGACATTTTAGCTCTGCTGGAAAGGGCAGAATGGTGGCAAGAACTTGGCTCTTCACCTTTACAAGCTGGTGTGCGCACATAATCACTTGACTCAAGGAGCTGAGACTTTGGGAAAAGCACCAAATGTTTATGTGCCCTGAGATAAAAGTGTGAGATTCAGCAGCAATGCTGTTTGGAGTGCCAGGAGCTGGTGGGTTGGGCACAATTAGGTTTCTATTGACGCAGATTAGTGTAATTAAGATGACAAGTCTGATACAACCCCAAATTTAACCTTCTAACCCGGAACTCCCTCAAGCCCCTTGTGAAGTTATGCTAAGCAAAGGGGAGTGTGGAGCTGCTGGGCTGGCTCCAAGAGGAGTTCTCCTGGGAGACAGATTTGTGGCAGAGCCAATGTACACAGAGCAACATACAGGAGTGAAATCAGCCTCATGGATTTTTTTATTTGCTTGGATATCCTCCTGACAGTGGATGAAAATGCATTGCTTTTCAGACACTCATGGCTCTTGGTGCTCCAGTTAAAACTTCTCATATGAAAACAGCAGATGGAAATGTCTGATTGTCATCAAATGGTACAGTCATGGATGGGAACTAGCCATAGCCTGCAGAGTGGCTTTGGGAAGTGGCTCTGCTCAAGACAAGGATCTCAGCAGCAGGTCTTGTCCAGGGGGCTCAGTACATGGAACAGCTTAGCATCAAAGAGCTCTGCTTGGAGTGCAGCTGGATAGCTCTTGAATTATAAATGCATTAAAAATACCAAGCATTTTTCTGAATCATATTTCAGAATTTTTCAATCTATCAGCAGAGTAGAAGAGGTGAAGTAAGATTTTGCAAGGGTAAAACAGAGCAGAGAGTAATAAAATACTACTTGTAAACGAGCCCAGTTGGAAAGAGAGGCTCTTTATGACAGCTTGCCGAGGCTGTAGTGTTTTGCAAAACTGTGTGATAAACTCCAAATAGCTTCTCTGCAAATCTCTGGAGGCAGAACTGAGCTAAGGCTGGCTGCTGTTGCTGCCACGGCTTTCAATGAATGAGCTCGAAATGGACCCTCTAGTGACAGCTCTGTCAAAGAATAACAATCAGATGCTCTCAACAGCAACAACTTCAACATATATATTTTTGTAAGTATAAATGAACCTTAATGTGCTGGCTTCAAACAAAATGAAATGCTCAAAGTTTTTAAGATGTCTGGTTGGAATGTGAACAAAATAAAAATGTACTGCGTTTTCCCCCCCATTTAGATTGCAAAGCACGATTCTCACTAGAATTGTCATGAGAAGAGAATACGAAAATAGTTGGTGGGGGAAAAGACTGGAAAGGTAGCTCTGCCATCACCTTCAGGAGGAAAATGCCAGGGGCATCACCCTCACCCAATAGTTCAGGTGAAGTCTCTAAAAGGGAGGGCCTGAATGATTTTGCAAGCTCACAGCTTTGACAAGCAGAACGAAAATCATGTTACAGGGGACACTCTTCAGACCTCAAAAACGAATCACCTAGAAATGGGCTTAATCAGAGTCCAATTAAGCCAAATTATTACCTCATGATATTATCGATGTCTCTACGAATACCTGATTTCATAGCACCAATAAACTCTGCATTTGGATATTGCATTGTGTCTTCTTTCCCAGCAAAATAAACCAGGAGTGTCTGCCTATGAAAAGCATAAGAAGTTTTTCAAGAATGGCATGTGGTGCAGGTGAGGTGAATCTCCACACTGAGTGATGTTGAGTAAAATAAGGGTTGTACTGCAAGTGACAGTCAGTTTCGCCTGTGTGACTGTCTGGAGGACTGCCCTGCCCTGCTTCCAGAGCACTGGGAGCTTTCTCACAGCCACAATGCAAGAGTTAATATTTCTGTAGTGGAAGCAAGGTATTCTTTTTGGATTCTGCTCAGGTGTAGCTGCTTGTGCTGTCTCAAGGAGCTACAGCTATTGCCAAAGGAAAATTAAAACAAATCTGGCTTGGCTAATAAAGGCTATGAGTATTAATGGCTTTTCCTCAAATTGCCAGGAAGTTTCAATCTCTGATGTGATAAAGACAGATTATGTACAGACTGGTCTTATCATGCTATTTTTAAATTTTGGTATGCTAGAAATTGCAGTCATTTGCCCTGGTCTTTTGGCAGGGAGTGTAAGAGTCAGAGTAAGAATGTGATTGTTATTTTCAAGAGAGGAAAAAACAATTCTTAGTCATTAAGGTTATTAGTTTGGACAGTAATAAAAACAACACCACTTCACAGACCCAGGTCTCAGAAGTGCAGAACATTCACAGATCAGTAAAATCAATAGCCTCTACTCAGGATTACTTAAATCTAGAACATACCAACATTCAGTGCAATTTAATACTGGTTACCTATTAGCTTTTAATGATTGTATGTATTTTGACAGAACTGCCAAGATATGTTGTTACAAGTAGGAAATTCCTAACAGTGCCACACAGTGAAAAATAATCCACCCATACAAGGAAAATTATATTAACAAATGCTGCTAAGAGCAAACATATTTACAAACCAAAGCTGAGTAACAAACACATATACCAGATGTTACTGAGATATAGATAGTCTGAATTGCTCAGCTGAAGTAGCTGAAATTCTGCAGACTTTTTTTAGAACATGTATTTCATGATGGATATCCTAGTTCTTGAGCAAGTTGTCATGGAAGTCAGACTACGACAGTTTTGACGTTGTCTTTAAGATTCAGTGGTAAATAAAAGCTCAACAACTCCAGATAAATTTTCTCCTTCTTCTTCCACATTTGTAGGTAAGAAATACTCTTCAGTCATACAGATAATAAAATGGAAATGTTGGAAGGCACTTCACACTGTCAAATAACCACTTTCATCAAGAGGCAGGATTTTCTGTGAAGTGACAGAGGAGGGCCCTTCTTCCCCTTTTTTCAGTGCAAGAATAACTAGTTGTTTCCCTTGCCTAAACCCCCTTATCTTTTCCACAGATCCCATATTTCACAGCAGTTGAGCTAGTTGGAAGGTGCACCCACACAGTCATTTTCATTTATTGTTGCTGCACTTTTGCTCTGTAGGTAAGCACATTCCTTGCTTACCTACAGTTGTCTGCAATTTTGTCTCATCCTCTGCTTCCAACCTGGAGGAAGCATCCTGGTTTCCTGGCAGTGAAACCCAAGCCCAGAGGCAAGCCCAAGCTTTGCTCTCACAGTCCATCCAGCTCCATAAGGTTCAAGGCATTAAGCTCTGGAGGCTCAGCTCTGAAGTGGCACAGCCATTTGCAGGGGTATTTGCATGGTCTGTATCAGGAAACTTCTACAAATCCTCCCTGCTCAGCTTTTCTACTTATCACTGTTTCTGAGACTATCTCAATATTTCTTGTTGATGTTTCATTCAATTCTTTGATACTCAAATTGAAAAATTCCATTTTTTATCAGGAAACAGTGAAAGCAGAGGAACTGAGTCCCCAGACAATTCCTGTAGTATGCAAGGGTTTTTTTCTGAGACAGGAAGTGTTACTTCAGACCAGCATAAATGTCCCACATGTGCTCAGCAGCTGGGAGCCTGCTGATCTGTCCCTCGACATTGTACACCTCAGTGAACCTGTACAACCCTTCCAGGCTTTTCACTTAACCAGAAAACAACTAAAATTGTAGATTTTTATGATTGTGTTCCATATGAGCTGGCAATGAGTCAACGTCACTTTGTCTAGATCAGCAATACATCCAGAACCATTGGTTTTTTTGTTCTCTGATAGTATTTACCATGCATTAAATGTTGTCTTGTTGTATATAAAGGTCCCATTAAAGCAAGTAGTGATATTTCTCACAGAAAAGACCTGGTTTTTACTTATGAGAGAAAAGTTTCTTATTGGGATGAGTTCACAACTATTTCTACTGTACTCCTTTGGCAAATCAATGAAATTCAGTACATTTGCAGAATGCTCCTGACATAAGTCAAGCACCACTCCAGCAAGACAGGCATCCCTAGGGATGACCCTTCCTTGCTGAGCAGAGATTGCCAGCAAAAAATCACTGTCCCCGATCACTGGGAGGCACAGCATGGAGAAGGGGAAGGTGGAAGGTGATACAAGTTAACCACCACTGGAGTTATAACCCTTCAGAGTGGTTATGAAAAGCTGGATTTAAAAGAGAATCATTTGTAAAAACTGGGACAAGGCTGACTTTGGGGGATACTGGGATGTGTTAACTAAGAACAGAGATGTCAAGGAAGTCAGCTGGCAGCTTTCTTCTCTGACCCCCTGCACAAATACAGAGGCGGTTTTGGATGACTTGCCAGCTTGGTAAGAAAAGCTGTCACTATTAAAAATACACTAATATTTCTGCTGTAGCTTATCATAAGATGTTTCTTCAAGGATTCAGCAGATGTCCAAACAGAAATGCACCAAAAGAGCAGAGGATGTCTATTTGCCACCCTTGAGCTGCAGAGGTCTTAGGGTGGAGAACGGAGGCAGTAGTACTGACATTACCAAATTCTGAAGAAGCTGGGTTGTTTCTTATCCGATTCCCAGCACTTTTGCCTGCCAGCCTTAGTGGGGAGAGCAGCTCAGTGGGAGTGACTCAGCCATGCTGCTCGGAGCAGTGAGCACAGGCACTCAAGGTCACTGTGCCAATTGACTTCACACAGTTGTGTCCACGCTCCAGTGCCTCGTGGGCTCAGCTTTCTTCAGGCCCACATCAGATGTGCAGCTTCCCATGCCCCTTTGCACTACTATCTGAGGTCATTTGTCTCCTGATTTATCTGCACCATACGCTTCTTGTTGGCCTCCAGTACGCTCAAGTGAGTTCTCCACATTGCATTCACTCTGCGAACATGTTGCATGTTACAGGTTGCCACTGCTGCTGGCAGGATATGTGATACTACAGCCAGGACTCAGGATAGTTTTCTCTCTGCCTGACAGTGCCACCAGCAGCTGTCAGAGTCCTGCAAAGAAAAGGGAGACTGTGGTGTGGAGCATGTCTCTGTAGGTCAAGGTTAAAGGGCGCTGCATGCATACATTGTAGTCTCTCATGTTCTCAAGCTGTGCTTTTTTCCCAGATACCTCGGCCATCTCCTGCCCTGCCTGCTCCTAATTCCTCTTTCAGAGTCAACAATTCCCCTGAGACTGTAGCACATGAAATCTGCCTCCTTAAGCAGCTGTCCTGCCTTCCATGCTCCCCTGCCCAGTACAATATATAGTGGCCTTTAAAATCCTCTAAGTGTCCTGTCCTAAACCTTACAATAACATTTCCATGTCATGGAGAGCTACTGCAGTCTGGCAGTTTCCTTCTCCCTGTGCCGTACACCTGGCCAGGCTTTTCTTTCCTCTCTGAGGTACCCCTGTAGTGTAAGTGCAAGCTCCTTGGTGTGGAGCCTGCATGTAGTCATCAAAAATCCTATAGGAGCAGATTGTAAGACATCCCAGCTGGTGGCTGGGATGAATGATAAGAAAGCCTTTAAGAATCCAGAGAGCATTCAGCTTCAACAGGCCGAATATATTCATTCCCTTAGGACCATTATAAAATATGGCTAGTCTTGACTTGCAGTAAGAACACAAGTAATTAGGAAAACTAGTGCCCCTAGGTACATTGCATGCCAGCAGAGAAAGTGGCAGCAGCAGCAAGATGTAACCAATGCAGGCTAACTAGGCTCTCTCAGGAGTCCAGAGAATATAATGAATCACTGTGTGTTTGGAACCGATATAGATCACCCCTTGGAACTGATATAGATCAGCCCTTTCCACCTAGGCATCCAGGAAACACATTTAATTTTTTGGCCTAATTTAGCACAAAAATATATTCTGGTTTATAGCAGAGCAACTTGATTAATAGAATGTAAGATCTCTTCCTCCTCCCCCTCAACACACCCATGCAGACAGCACTCCAAAATACATTCCTTGAGGTTTCTTATCTGCAAGCAGATGTCATTCTGAAGTGAACATGTCAGGCATCCTCATCCTTCTGAGCAAAGCAAGAGATGGCTGGCTGTCACATTCATATCTCCAGGAGTTCAGTTTACAATTCAAGCACTCAAACAAACACCCTCACTACATTACAGCAGTGTTGTTAGCAAGACTGGGAGGACCTATAGCCCTGTCAAGCTGTACCCACCCCAGAACTGCCTCCCATATAGCCATGTGTGCTCTTCCGTGCACTGCCTGACTGAAGAAAAGCTGGGCAAAAGCAGATCGGGGAGGATGCTTTTGTATTTCTGCACTTGCTGCTTTTACTCCTCAGGGAGGCAGCTGAGGCAGGAGAGCATCCAGCAGGTAAGTGCAGGAGAGAGACGGGGGAATACAGTTGTCAGACTGTGGCTACGGGTACTCCTGGGAGGCTTCTCACCCAAATGCTAACCTGCCATCTCCATTCCCTGAGGTCTGATGAGCTCAAAACTCACAGCTGTCTTCTCATGGCTGTTTTGTGCCTCAGGAAAGCAAGTTGTAATTCCGTGGCACTATCAGTGACAAATCTGCCCCATTACTTCCATTTACTCTGGTCCTCCTGATGCTTCCCAGCTGGCACAGCTCAGGAACGTCGTCTCACCAGAGCTCTGCCAGCAGGAGCAGGGAGAGGGACTGTGAGCATGAGCACCGAGTCTGGCAAAGAGCACACTCTGTAACAGATGACTATGGGTTCTCTTACTCTGATAATCATAATAATACATTTTATTTATATGGCACCTATTTGCATGGCAATAGGCGCAATATGTGTGTTTCAGTGAAATGAGACATGACAGCAAACAGATTAAAAACTACGATTCATCTTGAAATGAGGGAAAACAATCAAATGAATCACAGAGCCAAGCAATGGTAAATCATTCTTAAAACAGCATAATAGCAAAACAAATGAAAAATACAGTGTACAATGCTTTTTCCTTGTCTGACGGCGAATACTGAGTGACATTGCCAAGTTTATTCAGAAACAGAGCCCAGTTTACCATTAAATTTCATAGAAACCCTTAAAGAGGGAATTATGTAAGTGCAGCTTCAGTTGTGCATTAGCTGTGTGCTAGCCCCAGTATACACATGGGTTTGGACCCTGGCAAAAGCTATTATTTTCTAATCCTTGCATTGTTCATCATGTCACAAGAATAAGGAAATGTGTTTTCCCAAACTTTAAGCCCCTTCAAATTTAATGGATTTAAAATTGGAAAATAATAAAGAGTATATTAATATTCAAACTCCATTTTCTCATATGGAATTCTTGAGCTCCCTCAGCCCTAATTAGTTTTTCTGAGGCTGTCAGTTGCAGGCAATATCAACACTCTAGTCACCTCTTCTGCCTTCTCCTCCCATGTCCTCACCCATATTCATTATTCCTATCCTCCTCTTGCCAGGGTGAGAAGCCTTCTCCATGTTCATTTCTCCTAATGACTCATCTTCCTGTAAGGCACCAAAAAATGACACAACACTGTATGTACAAATGAAAGATTCTTAACTTCAGGACATGGAAGAATATGAATTTTTTCCAGTGGGAGGGTCATGTATCTAATGCCCCATAAGATGCTGGCATTGGTTGGCATTCTCTTGCTCTGGTCCTGGGTTGCAGGACCAGAGCGAGAGAAACTCTTCATTCACTCAAATTTATAACAATTTGACTTCAGCTGGTCTGTGCTGATCATTTCAGAAGCAAGCTAAGCTTTTCCTTAGAATTTGCATCTTTAGACTTGTATGTTCCTGCTTATTATGTTTGTCTACTGATAAAGCTCTTCCTAACTTATTATGAGACATAAATATTTCAAATAAGCAGTGGAGTACAGGACTAGAAATCCTGCTGGCAGATGACTGGATCTACCACATATTAAACAGTAGCAGACAGAGAAACATTTCTGTCAATTTAGAAAAGATATATTACAACTCAAATTAGCAAGGCTGCCCTTTCCTGGGCTTCTAAGTGCATACATCTGGATGTCATGAAAATGTATTAACACATGGACAGCTTTTTACCCTGTTAGCAGCTGTCCAGCTATGGTTTAATCATGCTGCATAAAGCTGATGGCAAAACTCTCCTTGACCTCATGTGTCAAAATGTTTAGTTCTGATTTTAGTGTATATTCTCCAATTCCTTAGAGAGAAGAGAAAATATCAGCATGATTCAGGATATTTTAGGAAAACAATGCAACTGCCTTAAGCCCCTGGGTGCCCTCTGTTCCTTGCCACTCCACCGCTGTTAAATTAGGTTCTGACATAACAATCAATGGAAAGATGTGGGAGCCAATAAATAATGTGCGTAATTAAGCTGAGGCATTGAAATGTCTGTCTTTCCTGAACTTGGCCCAGAGAGTGGGAGGCTGTGCTGTGTGATAAGCACTGTGCTCTGTGATAAACACCTGAGCTCCTAAAGTCAGTGTGGGGGCAGAGACAGCTTGCTAGGAAAGGATTTGCAGCAGTAAACAGAGAGCAGAAAGGCATCTGATGGGAAATGCTCTGGCCATGCACCAGTCTTTCTCACCCCATGCTTGCATCCCTTGCCCAGGTGTCTCTAGCTGTTTTACAGGGACATGAGCAGCACCTGGCATTTTCCATTAAAACAAGACAGCAGTGCCAGGAAGAAAACAATTTGTGGAGAGGAAAGTTTCAGTTGAAAGAACCCAGCTAAAGAAGCTCTGAAAACTTGTCCATGTGAGGTCTCAGACAGGATGTAGGAAGACTTCAGCAGTCACTTTCAGCAAAGCTGAATCAAAGCCCAAGCTGGCTGAGCCCAGGGGTGCAGTTGTAGAGGTGTCAGCTGATACCTGCTCCCTCAGGGGCACAGAATGATGTACATGTCATCTGCAGATGTTTGTATGGACCGAGGACCTGCAAACTGTCAAATGCAAATAGATGTCTGCAGCGCTGCTGCACAAACATGATTGCAGTGCTTCTCCCTCTCCAACCCTATAAGCACTGTGCTGCTGCCATCTTATCTGAGAAGAATACTCCGCTCTTGTGCAATCACATTTTTTTCCAGCGTTTTGCAAAGCCAATAGACCCATTTCCTGACAATGTTCAGCAGATCCCCAATTCGGAAAACATTTTTGAAAATCCCCTAAGAAATATGGTGTGATTAAGGTGGAATCTTAGTTTAAGCATTCTGTTGTGTGATTGTTTTCAAGCATTTTTCAGCACAAAAGCACTTGCCATCTGCCTGTAAGCTCCTGCTGAGCCTCAAAGGGTTGTGCTTTGAGGTGTCCTTCAGTAAGGAGCTGCCGTGTTAAAGCAAGGGTTAACCTTTTAAAAGATCAACTTAAGCAAGACACAGTTCAAGCTAACCTAATGATCATGTCTGGGTCAAAACCATCATATGTAGTAGGGCTGAAGAAGCAAAAGGAAGAGCATTGCATATGGAGATATTTATAACTCCTCTTTTTGAGTGACATTAATTAACTTGCCAACTGGACTAACTCACAATGAATCAACATCCTGCAGAATTGCAATGTTCCACCCAAAGTGGGAATATACTTTGCTACAGAGCTGTCAAACACATATTTATAAAACACCATGATGCTGGAAAGTGGCTCTGCAGTGTGAAGCAGTGCAGATATGAGCTATACATCTCAGCTGCAGTATCTTTTTTTTTTTTTTTTTTTTTACTCATTTGGTTTTTTAACATAGACCACTATTTGCCTTTATATCTGACTCTCAAAGAGCGGTAAGACACAACAAAAAACACATATTAGAAAAGATATGGGAGTGGCATCTTGGTATATGTTTTTGTCACAGTAATGCTATTTGGTGATACTGAAATATACAGAGAAGTAATGTTACGACTCAAATATGATGGCTTAGGATATTATACTGGGGAATTAAAAGTTAATGTTTTGAACACAAGACACATTCTACATTTTCTTTTTAAAACAACAGAAACATTTTCAAAAATTTGAACAGGCTAATTTGAAAATTAAATATGGGCATTGTTCATTCTGTACTTTGCCCATTTTCTATTACCTGCCAGAATCTACATACATACTTGTTTAATTGGAATGTCTGTCTTAATCACCAGTAGTTTGGTTCCTGAAAGAGAACAGTCAATTGTGTGTTATTAAGATTCAGATTATTTTGGAACGAGCAAGATAATTACAAACCAGTCCTGCCTTCAGTTTCCTATCGTAATTTAAAAGTGTTAATTTTGATTTCCATCAATGCGGAGCAGTTTAAAAAATTTGGAGCAAAATACTTCTTAAATAGGAAAGATTTTTTTTTAGAGCAGATATATTTTACATAAAATATTTTTGGTAGAAATTAATTTCCTGATCCTGAAAAATGGAAGGAGTTTCAATCTCCTGAATTTAATGACAGCTGATGGAAATTTTGTGACTGTGAGTCTGTGACTCCATGGATTCGGCCACTAGCAGAATTAGAAGGGGAACACAAGATGTAGAAGTTTTTGGATGCTGTTCATCTCATCATCTACCTTAAATATTGCCAGTTTTCAAGACTTCATAAGAGGTACGATAAAATCAGGAGGATTAGAACCATGTTTTGGCAGCCAAAGTTATTGGTGAAATTTGATAAAAGACATTTGAAACACAGTAAAAACTATTGCAGGTTCTCAATAAAAAAAAGGCAAGAAACAGATAATGTCCATGTGCCATGTTTTTTATGTCTCAAAAGCTGCTAAGTGCTCTTCTCTCCTTCTTAGGGTAGCTTTCAGCTCTTTAGAGTATAAATGAAGCATTCTCTTGCTGAGAACAGTGTACTATTTTGTCAATTAATAACATCTGTAAACACCCACTTTTAATGACAACTGCAATTCATTTTCAGCTTCAAAACAGAATTTGTGATTTTCACTGTGAGAATGATGACAAGAATGTGAAAACGATGAAAAATGCAATCTATTTTGCCCATACATTTTTAATAAATGAAGCACATATTACAGTGAGCTATTTTTAAAGCTTTTTCATCTGTGATGTTAAAGTGTGTAGGTACAAAATCCATCAAGGTAATACATTAATGTATAACAGTTAGCATATCAAACTCTGTTCTGAATAAACAGAGATGCTCTTTTACTAACCTGATTCTATTCTCTCCAACATTTCTTTATACTGTCAGAACTTATTTACTTCACTCTATTTTTGAAGCACTAATGTAATCTTTTTTTAATGCACTAGAAAACTCAAAAGCCTTGCCATACTTTTAAGTTATCACAGCATACAAGTTTGGGATAATTTAGTGTTATATGGTCTTTCAGATCTGATAAAGTACTAAGCACAAATATAAACATGTAAAAGTTCATACACTAAAGCAAAAAAACATGTATTGAGACCAACAGAGTAACAGGCACATTTAGAGCATTTCTAAATTAATCTGTTCTGGCTTAATAGTTTTCTCTTTCTTTCCAGTATCTGCAGCACTTGTGGCAATGTAATTCTGAACTCTGAAAAGACCGAATTGACTGAATCATGACTGGATGAGGAAATCTCAGCGTATTGGGTTGAAACCGCTGTCATTGTTAGATATCCACAGAGAGGACACTTGAGATACTTGAGCAGCTTTGTGAGGTGTTAATAGGCAGTTGTTCTCAGTTCTGCCCCTTCTGAAGAAGAGCCAAAGAGCTCAAGGAGAAGGCCTTGCAGGAACTGATCTTTGAGGCAGCAGAAACTCTTGGTGAGAAGTGCATCAGCTGGCTCAGCTGACTCAACTGCACTAAGAGCAACTCTGTTACTTATTTCCTATCATCTGGGAAGTACCGGAATACCTCAACAGCAAAGCTCCATGGAAAGTCTGGAGAGAGCTTACCTATCCACCTCCATGCCTATCCATACGTCTCTCTATCCCTAGCTCATGGCTGAAGTATTTATGTACTAGTCTAGATGGTTTATTATGGGAGGGAGAGGTTGCAATGGCAGTCATTCGGATGCCAACAAGTAGGCACATGAACTCCACCAGACATCTGTGTAAGACATCTGTGTAGAAATGAGAGTGAAGATGAAGGAAGATCTAGAAGAGGCTGGCACCTTCTGGAGAGACAGCTGGACACCATGCAGGCTGCCTGCAGTGTCAAAAATTCTTAGTTTAGGCAAGATTTCTATCTCATATGACTCACAACTTTCCATGAAGTTCTGTGTCATCAGGGAGAAATGCCACAATTTGCCAGCCCTCCCAACATGTATGGAACACAGTGTTCTCATCCATTTTTTAGGCCAAAACTAGTCAATATGTTCTCAGTAAAATGCAGCTTGTTTCACTCCATAATATATTGCAGAAAAACACAAGATGCCATGTTTTAATGGACTATTAAAATGCACCTACTGTGCTTCACAAAGCTCCAGATTGGGAAATGTCAGCTTCCCAAAACTGTACTAATGGTCAAGTAATACATGCCTTATTGTCTATTCCTGTAGTAATTTGGTTCTGTAATATTTATCAATAAACATCCATTTTAATGAAATCTATTTCAATGAGTTCATACTCCTATTTATGGAAAAAATAGACTGCTATAAAAGGAGAGAGCTTCTAGTGCACTTATAATGATAATTCAAAGCTATCATTTTAATATAGTACCCTGAAAATGTAAGTGATAATCAAAAATCATATTTACTGGGCTAAGATTTCTAAACTAGAAATCAGACTCAAGTGTTTAGTTTAGATGATTGCAAATTTGCACTAGGTGATTAATACAGCACTAAAAAGGTAGGATTTTCTCAACATTCCTTTTCCCTCATGCAGAGGTTAAAAGGTCAGGCCACGGAAGATAAATGTACAAAACCATATGCTCCCTTCTGCTGCTCTGAGTGGAAAAGAGAAGACAGCTGCGTACTGTGGCAACAGGGTGGATCCCCAGTAGGGAGTGACAGCTCTGTGTTGGCTTTTGGTTCAAGATAGAAACACTTCTGTTACTCTGGAAGGGCTAATTTATGCCATATTCCCTATGATGAATTGACATCCCTTTCTTTCTAAAGCTGGTCTTACTCCTGAGACTGTTGAAGGGCACAGCAAAGGGCTGTGTTTGCTTTAAAGTGCAGAGGTCAGCCTTCACCACTGGGGAAAGAATGAGAACCCTGGATGGATTCAAACTTCTAAGAATTTATTTCAATTTTCCTAAGAGCTGATACCTGCATTTGGCGTTTGGCATTGTAAGCCTGATTTTGCATTTCATCAAATGCAATTAATTTCCAGCTTGAGGAACGAGCATGTTAGCTGCCACACAGCCTCAACTTCTCTCTTTACCAGCAGTAGTGTGTGTAAACATGAAATCTTGTGAGCAATGGTACTGGTGATTTGAGGGTGGATGCATCTGTAGAATGGTTGTACCTGGCCTTGCTATAAGTCACTTTTGTCTTGCCTTTGAGCCCTGTCTTGCATTCCTCAGACACAGATAGGAATCTAGACGAGATATAAATTCAGAAACCTGAAATAACAATCAGATTGTGATTAGAAGAAATCACATGGCCTTGTGACCTGGCCTGCATACACCACCTTCAGAAATTCAGTTTAGTGCTGAATACTTTCTTTACTTCTTCTCTGATTTTTTTTTCCTTGAACAGCTGTGCACTGTTGAATATCAATGGCATGTCCCCTTTCCTTCTCCCTTCCCCCCTCCAGATTCGTGTTTGACTAATAGACAAACAGATAGTATCACTGCTAAACATGTATAAGTTTATAAAGTAATGTGGTCCCGAGTAGGTTGAAGTCCAATACACTATTAGGTTGCAGGCTGCTACCACTATTATTTACCTTTGTTTTGAGTAATCTTATGCCTGGGAAACTACTGCTGCCAACTTCCAATTTTGTTTGAAGAATTATTTTATTTTTGTTTGCTTTGGGTTTTTTTCTTTAATGAGTAGAAACCAGATAGGAAAGAAGTGCTATTAAAAATCCGTAGCAGTCTGTTAACAGGAAAAAAAAAAAAACCAACAAAAAAACCCCAACAACAACAACAAAACAAAATTTTTACCCTTGTCTGACAAGACTAACTGAGCTGTGTATTCCAGGCATTGCTGCTTCTAAATTTTGCTTTAAACAAGAGTCCTGAACTTCACACCATTTGATTTTTAGTAAAATATTAATGAAGTAGAGAAGAAGCCCTGTGATGTGTACACAGCTTTTGAAAGGCATAAAAATGCTCCAGAACACCTAGGAGGGGGTCTGCTAAAATCTAAAGTCAAAACAAAAATGAAGACTCTGTATGTCGTGTTGCTAAAAGCTAGAAATCAGAATTTACTATTTTTGCTAGTTTTATTCATGGAAGTGCCTAGAGGCCAACAAGAAGTGGAATTTTAACAGATTAGGCAATGTTCAGATACAGAATGGAGATAATCCTTCCTTTATGGATCTTAAATGTAAATAGATGTGTCTGTAAAACAAGAAGGGAAAGAGTATACTTTCCAGTTAATAAATACTGTAAAAAATAATAAATACCAGTTAATAAACACTGTAAAAAAGATAGTACTTTTACATATTACAGCTTCTTTAAAATATTTACTTTGTACAGAAGATCATAGAAGCTATTTTAATAATCCAGTGCAATGTAAAACACTGCATAAATACAACTTCCATTTGGTTTATAAATTATTTTTATAAATGACAGAAAACTAGGAATGCAAAGGACCAAACCGTCAAACATCAAACAGTCCTTGTCCCTGTTCTCAAGGCAAGATGAACCATATCTGTGAGGGTCTGAAGGTTTTCAAAGACCAACACCCAATGACTATGGATATTCTGCTATATTTCCTAGGTAATGTGCAAAAACAACATCTTGCATGAGAGAGTGTAGCCAATGAACAGAAAACCAACCCTGCCAACAGCCTTTGTCCTGTGAGAAACATAAAGTAACTAGCCTGTACCTCCTCTTTGGCAGGTGCTGCCCCATATTAGTCAGCTTGCTCTCAGCTGCCTCCTCTGCCAGAAATTTGTCTGAGGCAAAGGAAATGAGAGTTTTTCTGTAGCTCCCACAGACAGATTTGTATTGTACAACACCATACATCCGTATTCTAACCATCCCCATTCACCAAAATAAGTTGCACAAAGCAGTTCAGGAGGCCATATTTTCCCTTGGCTTTCCAAAACGCACTCCACAGCAAAAATGGTGTTTTGACTGGATGTAAAACTCAGAACAAAAGAATACCATTAGTCCTATAAGCCAACTTTTCTCAAATGATAAGCAATTTTGTGAAAGAAATTAACTGCAGGAACAAAAAATACAAAATTAGGGTCTGTTTAGACCATGCAGTATAAGTAATTAGTCTTTAAATGGAGATATTGTGTTACATGTGCCTACAGTCAATTTTTTTTTTAAAGCCTGGTTTGCTGTCATGGCCATAATTAGATTTCTTTCAAATAATTTTAAGACTTTTAGGATTGGCTCAATTCTTAAAATTACATATTATAGTGTTACAAGCATTTGAAAATTAAAGGGGAAATGGAAGGTATGTAAGATCAATACTGGCGGAACAATTCCTGAACTGCTCTTCCCATGGTATCATATTTGTCAGAATTTGATCCATAATTATGGTTGTAAGTAAAATGAGTCCTTTCTAAAAAGAAAAATACCTAATCACAGTTATTTTCCTCTTTGTTCTACTTTCCAATCCCTGTACCTTGTAAAACTACCTCAGTACTTGGTCTTTATTTCCTCATTCAGACAGCAAAGTGTCTTCTGATGCTGCTCTCATCTTTGCCAGACTGACCTGTGGGTTCCTTTAAATGAATTTGCTATGGCAGATAGCAGGGAACAGGCAGCAGTGCTTCCCACTGACACAGTTTATCTTCTACTAGATTTTCACTGGAGACACAATTTTTTGCTGGCATCCTATTGAGCTGGAGACATGAATGGCAATGTATTTTGTCTTGAGAAGCTTTGCAGCCAAAGAGTTTGGGGAAGGAGCTGTCTTTTGTAGCCAGAGGTACAACAACAATTTAGGGAAGAGGACTTCTCAGTAGAAGCTGCTAATTTAAAGTTCATTTCTCTGTTGTAAGGGATGGCTATTTCTGCACTCAGTTGACTATTAATTAATTTGGCTTTGAAGCATGAGGATACAAAGTCTCTCTGGCAACATTTTCTGTAAGAACACTGTTAGGAAATGAACTGAGTCTACTCATGTAGGCTGCTGAGCTGTGGCTTTTCTGATATGGTTAGGTTCACAAATGATTTGATTCCCTGGAGTTTATTTGAAGTTTTTAATTAAAATCCTCTCCATTGGTACTCTGATTTTATTGAATGTGACAAAAGTTTCTTGGGACTTGATTTTTCTTTAAACTACAATCCCTTTACAGCTATCACATAGTGTAAAATAATTTTTAAGTGTGTGTAAATGACATCATTTTAGCAATGTGAAGGAAACCTTTGGGAAAATGAGTATATCTGTATTCTGTCTTTCTGGAATTTCATCTTTGTGTGCCTGGACTGAAGACAAGATGGTGAAATAGGAGAGTTTCTAAATTTTCTTTCAAGAAATTATTTTCAGATATGAGTATCTTGTTGAGACATCTTGTAAGCAGTTTTTCACAATCTTGTCATTCTTCTATTTCACTTTGGGGACCCCCTTCTCTGGGAAGGAGGCTATGGAAAGGGAAAAACTAAGACCATTTTTGGTGGCCAAAAAGGGCTCTGAGTATGCAAGCTTTCTTCCTAAACAGAGCAACCAAAAGTGCACAGTTGGTGAGGCCAGGAGGAGAGCAAACAGTGGGGAGTATGGAACTACAGCCAGCTTGTTACCTCACAGCTGGGCAGTTGTGGCTTGGATTCTGGTCCACACTCCCAGTATAATTTAAAATTTATCATTGTATTGAATAAACCATACATACCAGAACTTTATTCACTGTAGAAACTCTTCCTGTGTACTCAGTGAGTCACTATATCATTGAGTAATTCAGATAGGAAGGGAAGCCAGGGGGTCTCTAGCTCAACCTGATGGTCAAGAAAGCACAACTGGGAGAGCACACCGTGTTGCCCCAGGCTTTATCCAGCTGAGTGTTTAAAACCTCCAAGGATGGAGAATGTATGACTTATTTTGGCAAACATTTCTACTGCTTCTGGTAATGAAACAGGTTTTCTTTGTCTACAGATTGAATTACTCTTGGTTTCATTTATATCTATTTTTTCTTATCCTTCAGTCATGCACCACTGAGGACCCTGGCTCCACCTCCTCAGTCACCTCCTTGCAGGCACTGCAGGACTAGTGTCATGTCCCTCTCAAAGCTATCCCTTCTCCAGACTGAACAAGCCCAGTTGCCTCAGCTTCTCCTCACTGGCCAAGTGCTCCAGCCTCCAACTATCTTGGTGGCCCCCTGCTGAACTTGGTTCACTTCATTCAATGTCTTTCCCATAGTGAGAGTCCCAACCCCTCCCCAAGTGGGCACAATATTTAAATGTGATCTAGCAAAAGTAATGGGGCAATAATATACTGACTCTCCTCCTATATTAATAAGGCCTTGATTTTTGTTGATCTTTTTTGCTGCCAGAGGACACTGCCGGCTCATATTCAGCTTGCTGTCTACCAAAACCCCCTGGGCCTTTTCAGAACAGCTGCTGCCCATCCAGGCAGACACATTTTCCCCAGGCCTGAATCAGTGCAAGGAGTTGGTCTACCTCTGATGCAGGACTCAGCATTTGTCCTTGCTGAATTTCATGAGGGTTGTGCTGGCCCATTCCTTCAGCAAAGGACTCCAAAGGTCTTCCTGGAGGGCAGCCCTCCCAGTCAACATTTTAACTGTAACCCAGCCTACTCTCATGTGTAAATCCATTGAGCAACCACCACTGTGACATTTCCTCCAGGTCATTGTTAATGATGTGAAACAGGACATGTTCCAGAACAGACCCTTGCGGTGCTTCACTTGTTGTTCTTGCTACTGTCCTCATGGTCCACTAACCACTGCCCTCTTGGCCTGACCATCCAATCCATCCGTTTTTCTGCTCATCTAGACTGAAACCCATCAACTTGGGTAAAAGGCCATTGTCAGAGTCAGTGTCAGAAATCTTGCTGTAGTCTATTAAGGTTTTTTCTGCCTTGCTTATCTCTTGACATCCACAAATCCAGCCATTTTACCATAGAAATTTTTCAGGCTGGTTAGACATGATTTACTCTTTGTAAATCTATGCTGACTGTTTCTGGTCACCTTCTCCATGTGCTTAGAAATGTGTTCTGAGAAGACTTGTCCCAGGACTTTCCCAGTTACCTTAATGAGTCTGGCCCTTCAGTAGTTTCCCAAATCTTCCTGTTGGACTTTTCCAGGGATGAGTGGAAATTTGTCTTTTTTTCTGTTGTTACCTTCTTTGATCTCTATTACTTAACAAACATTGCAGAGAGCAGCCTTGTAAAGATACCAGCCAGCCCACTCAGATCTTTCAGGTTCAAACCATCTGGGTTGCATGAGCTGAGTAATCTCTGTCATGATTTTCATCTACTGCTGGTACTTCTCTTTCTCCTTGCACAGAAGCCTGGGAGACCTTGCTAGTGAAGAATGAAGGAAAAAAAGGCATCAAGCACCTAAAACAGCTGTGTCTGCCATCACTAAATCACCCCACTTATTTGGTAACAGAACATTGTCATGGTTCAGCTCTATGGATTAGTTGTGCCTAACTGTGTTCAGGAGAATACTGTAGACAGTGGATCCTTTAGTGAACTTGTTACTGGGACTCAAGGAGGAAAGAAAAAAAAAATATTTTTTATTCAATTTCATTTAGCCGAACCTTCTACAGCTCATGGCCGCACATTCTAGTGAAAGAAAAGGGGTTGATATTCTTTATTTGAGAAAGATAAGCACTTTTGGACCTGTGAAGAAGTCTTGACATGGTCTTTACGTAAGCTCTTCTTACGTTTCTAGATTTTCTCATCATTTAGCCCAAATTTCAAGATGGGGATGAAGTTGGGTTTTGGTGGATTTTTTCCCTGCTCTGAACAGTGTGTGGGCTGAGAGTTGAGAATGCATAGAGGTTGTGCACAGGGAAAAAGTATAGGTCACCTGAAAAGAATTACTTCTGAAATAACTGCCTTTGTGTTTGAGGTATAGCTCATAAAAAGAGACTTGTTTTCATAATATGGGTTTTTAAAGAATGTTGTTCTGCTGTCATGCTTCCTCCACCTCACAAGGGAAAAAACCCACCAACTTGTAAAGAGTATCACACTCACATAAAGAACATAAATTCTGCAGAAAAAATAGCTAAATATTTTCAACTGGATCTAATATAATTTCTCTGATGCACATACTTACAGAAAATAAAATACAAGTATACAGACAGAACACCTACAACAATATGTTCAGGCAATTAAAGAAAATGAATGGTACTTCCCAAACTAAATATTCTTAAACAATATCATTTAAGCTCCTAGCTAAAAACTCATCATCATTTGGGACTACGTCTTTCTGCCTACACGGCTGCAAAGATGCAAATTCTGTAACGTTACTGACCAAATGAGAGGGAAATGTGCACTTGCAATGTGCAACAGCTTAATCAATGTGATTCCCATGTCCAGTCAGTGACACCTATTTTTGAATTGGGCTAACAGTTACAGGTGGAAGAGTTTTTGACAGATTTCAGACAGTAATGCACTTAGGTAATCATGTTTCAGGGACTTTTTTAAAAAAAACCCCAAGAACTGTAATTCTAAAACTCTGTCAGTGTAGAGGAGCAGAAGTGGCACAAGAATATAATTCGCTTTTCTCTGTTGGGTCAAGTACAGCCTCTGTTTTCTGATAATGGCAAAAGCTTGTTGCTTTAGAAGGCTGTACCTCTGCTCCCCAATAATAACCTTGCTAATTGTATAGTGTTGTATACAGTGGAAAGATTTTTCCTGACCCCGCAGGGAACAAGTGCTGTGAAGCATGAGATTTGATTAGCCTTATTATCTTAGCCTGCCCAGTTACCAATGTTGTAAGCTGCCATGAAATTATCCACCCCTTTTAAAATTAAAGCCATACTATTTGTCTTCATTATCTCCTTCTATGGAGTTGAATTCCACACGCAAACAGACCTCAGTGATGAAAATAGCACAGGAATTACACATGTAGCCTTTTAACTCTGTAGGTACTGTTTTACTCTTTCATACCACCTTTCCGTGTACCTCAATGTTCTCCTAAATATTGTGGGTTTGATCAACCGCTCCTGAAAGAAAACTGGCTTTATTTTACTGTCAATATTTGTAATTATCTATGTGATCTTTTAATTAGTTACTCTGGAGCAACTCATAGCTTGGGAAATGGTGTAATTTCTTCGAAATTTTGCTGCATTTGTTGGATTTTTTTAAACGTTCTACGACATCTTGCATACAAAAATGAAAACAAACTACACACCAAAAAATAAATGAAAATAATAATAACGATAATTAAAAATACCCTAGCACATTTCTTTGGCACAAAAAAAGTTAGTAAAAAAATATTTTGGATGGTATGTCAATGGATACATAAACAGGTTATCATCATAAGGTTATCCAAATAGGGATAAATACAGCAAAGAAACTGATACTTTATTGTCTTAATTTTTTCAGGTCATGAAGACAGCATATTTTGGTGGTTATCAAATAAAGAAGTCTAAAGTTAGATTTTATGTCAATAATAATAAATTATTATCCAAATTAGACACTGGTTAACAGAAGTGTGCAGAACACTGAACTTGCTGAGTATGGCAGCAATCAGCTTAAAAATGCCTTTAAAAGTAATACACCATTTCAAAGTCAACACTGGTTTGTCACAAGAAGTATGGAAAGGGGAATGAACTCAAAGAAGTACCTCTCTGTGGGTACAACTGTTCATTTTGTCATTAAAATAGCCATCAGAACAGAGATAGAGAATTCTGAATTCAGACCCAGAGTTCTGCAGAGAATAAGACAAAGAAAATTTCAGCACAGTTGACACCAGCCAGTAGATAATCTCTCCACTATTGAGGCAGTGCTAGTGGTAATTACAGGTTTTGTTTTCCATGTGTACATCCAAAATTATAACGGGACTGAAAACCACATCCTCCTTTCCACATTCTGTATACTGGAATGTCTGCTCCTCTAACTCCTCTAACATCAGGGTAGGAGCCCTAGCAAAACCAGAAGACCCTGGAGAAAGACCTCTACCTTGTGGCTTGTAGCATTAACAGAGAACTGTTTGAAAGTTAGCCACCCAGATCCCTGCACTTTTACAAAAAGAAGCAGAAGACTTCATGGCAAAAGTGCTCAAGTGAGATCTGCATCATCAAAGGCTGAGTTCAAAGCTCTGAGTGGAGGCATAAACTCCAGTTCTAGTGAATGCAAATCCATCAGTGCAAAAGTATCAGGGCTGGGGCTGCCCTACCACACAGTCCTTACGCTGCCTGAATCCTGTGGCTAGACAGAGACTGTGATAATCCCTGGCATAAAGAAACTCGGTTTTGGCACTCTTCTAACC
This sequence comes from Hylia prasina, assembly GCA_013397195.1. NCBI lineage: Eukaryota > Metazoa > Chordata > Aves > Passeriformes > Sylviidae > Hylia > Hylia prasina. The sequence goes on along the minus strand of VYXD01013461.1, from coordinate 548,254 downwards.
TATGCCTGGCTGACCATGATCGCTAGCCAGAAATTGCTGGGACATAAGTCAGACCTGGCCAGGTCCTGTCTTCTCTGCCACAAACTGGGAACAGGGTGAGGCTTGGCTGAAGTGCAGTAATTGCCCATTAAATGGATAAAAGAGATTTACGGCTGTTTTTGCACTGCGGGAATGGTTCAAAGCTCTCAGATTGAACAGCACCAGCAGGGTCCTAAGGACCATCCTTGTACAAGGGATTTCTGCTATGAGCGGCATGCAAACGTAAGCAGCAAAAAGCCCAAAGGATATGATAATTCCTGACAGAGGGTAAACATCAATTTCTAAGTTCTTCTCTAAAACCATACATCTCTATTTCTTCCTTGACCCTAATGGATCAAATGGATTAAATAGTGGGCAAAAAATGGTGTGTGAGCATTTGGGACGCATTCCCTAGAGGGCTTTAATAGCCAAATGGCAGCTGCAGAGGCGAGAATGGAAGACGCTCAAAAGATTGTGGAGCAGTCAAAGTACTTGGTGTTTAGATATTTCTGTTGCAGCCAAAAATGGGCTCTTGTATTTCAAAGGTTTGGATTCAAGCTTTGAGCTGAACTGTAATAAGGAACCTCTAAGTTTTGCAGTGAAGCAATTTTCTTTCATTGGCCACGAAGGTAAAGTCAGGGTATCATGAAAGATGTCAGCATAAATTGCTACAGCCCTTTCTCTTTAAGAGAATAATGTTTAGTTTTCACAAATGCAAAAACTGTAAGAGAAGAAGTCAACAAGATGTGCGGTTGTGAAATACAGGATGAGATGACATTTACGTGTTCTGTGGCTCTGGTTCAATTAGAACATCACCAAAAAAAAAAAAAATAACAGGCAAAAGAAAGAAAATTATCTAAAGTTATTTTTGGGGGAGTGCGGATTTTTTATGCCTGTCAGTTTTTCCATCATGCCTGCAGGGGTTCAAACACCGAAAGGGTGGTATAAGTCATTCTGTTGCTTAGAATCCCTCATGCCATTTTAAGTTTCTTTTCAGTTTAACAAGGAAAAGATAACTGCTTGTGAAGCAATTTACCAAAAATATGTTCAATTTGGACTTTTTTACTGAGAAATTGCAGGAGGGCTGTAAGCTCTTTGGACCTGGGGATGTATAATTCCGCATGCCTATGAAGCTCTCAGCGCAGGGTAGCTACTGTAATTTGAAGGGTAAGTAAAAATAATTCCTAAAGGAATTTTACACGCTGTTTTCCTAAGATGAGGTGCACAGGATCTCATTTACTTGATGCAACTTTATTGGACAATCTGAGAGGTTTTTCACCTGCTGGCTGCTGTTCCACAGTTTCTGTAATTATGCCCATCATAAATATCAGCTGCTTTTTTTGATATTGTTGGTGGCATAGAAATCAGTTTAGTCGTTATCTGGTAGGAAAGCAGAATCTGAACCCATTAACAGGAAAATGGGTAACTAGTGGATTTTCTGTTAGAACTCTGCCCCCTCATAGCTCTGGCGTTCCCTTTTCCTCAATGGCTCCCAAAGAAAAAGCCAGTGTGAATTGCAGACAGCTTGCTAAGAAGGTTTACCTTATGTCACACCGGGCTACCAGGTATTCTTAAAACAGCATAATTATGTAGATTGCAGTTGAAGTGTATGTTTGGATTCAAAAATTTTCACGAAAGTCGGTATGAGGAGGAATAAGTGAATGAAAACAAGGTGAGGAATGACAGATTGTTTTGGATATGAGCATTTTGTTTCTGGAGCAAATTTTACCCTTAGGTGAGAACCAAAAAAATCTAGCTTTCATTAGTGAGAATTCCACACATAGGACTGACCACGGGCAACCCAAATTTCCACGAGTATCCAAAGGTGAGAGCCTCCCCTGAAACAAAAAGCGAGAGCTGCTCTATAATTGTTCAAAACAAACGAAATGTTTAAACGGTGACCAGAAGTGCGGGGAAATCGCTTTCCCGGTGTTACTTCTTTCCATTTAAGTGGTCTTTCAGGTTATCAGCATCAGGGCAAGCTCTCCACTTTCCCTTTCCCCTCTCAAATAAGTGACTTCTCAGCTAGCGTTTCTCGCACTGGACAAGTGAGCGGGCAGCGCCACGTGTCCTCTCCGGACTCGGACTGGGGACAAACCAAAGCGGCCCGGGGAGAGCCCGAACCCCGTCCTGAGTACCGGCGGGGACACGGCGGGAGGACACGGGCAGGCTCGCACACAGGCCCGCTCGCACACGGGCCCGCT
>VYXD01013461.1:459614-545439 GCA_013397195.1 Hylia prasina | reverse complement strand
CTTTCCCGGTATTTTCTCTCCTCCTGGAGATTATCAGGTTTCCCGCCCCTCCCTCTCCGGGATCCTCCACCTCCCCCTCCGAGGCGATTATCTCCCCCCTTCTTTGCTGGATTATCCCCCCAGTTCGCTGTCCCTGTCCCTCCCTCCGCGTTTATGCTCCTCCGCAGCCTCGCCTCTCGGGGATTATCTGCTCTCCCTTTGGGGTGATTCTTCCTCTCCTGCTCTCTTCGCCGGCCTTTCTCTGCTTATTTTCTACCCGAGAAAGTCAACCCTCCCCTTCCGTCTGCCTGTGACCGGGGAAAGGGGCGAAAATGTGGTTGTGATCAGGTGGGCAGGAGTTTCCAGCAGTGCTGTCATCTCCTCGGTCGTTGTACGAGTACTACAGGCAAGTGGATGTAGGTGTAGGAGAGGAGGCACCAGGGATGGATGTGCGGAGCTTGGACCAGAGTTCAGCCTGTGGCGTGGTGCTCCGTGTGCAGGAAAACATCTGCACCCTTCCCGCGATGTTACATCTGATGGAGATGAGGGAGAGCCGACCTGGATCCGTGCTTTAAAAAAACGTGCGTGGCTGGGCGGTAGAGACTGCACGGTGAAAAAAGCCAGCAGCCTCTGAGTTTCTGTGAGGAAGATGTAATGTACTGTAGTAGTATTGTAGGTGGGAAGGTGCTTGGATGACATTGCTGCTGTCCGGGGGTCAGAGCTGCCTTGGATAGCTTCTGTCTTGGCTTGAAAGGCAACTGGCTTAGGCTGTTGCTCGGTGTTGAGGAGGAAGCAGACTGGTGTATTTTGTTGGAGCTCTGATGCTGATGTGGTTCATTTCTGTCAGCTTGCTGGCTGGGGAAAAATGTGTGCGTTCCTAAAACAGAGGCAGAAGGTTTATCCCATGTATTTGGCTCCTGTGTAGGTTCGACCAGTCTCTTCTCTCTCCTTAACACCTGGTCTCCCTGCACATGGGTTTGCTGGAGGAGAGTTGCAGATCTTCTGGCCGTTTTGCGGCACAAGGCCCAGGGTTATATCCCTTAAACTTCTCCCACTTGGCTTTGAGGGGAGGAGAGGCTGCAAGAAATTGTACAGAGACTGGGCAGCTATAAATAGATGTCGGACTAGAGGAGGCTTTGAAATCTTAGCATGCTGCTTCTGAACAGATAGTGTCTGTTAAACTGGTTGGGTTGACACCAGCATCCTAATGTTGCCTATTATTTCTGCCGAGGTGGTTGGCTTTTAACATTTTGACATGTGGCCGGACCATACATCTGCCAAAAAATTCTTGAAAAGGACACAGAGAAAATTCTCATTTAACTAAAGTGCTGACAATTGGAGTCTAGTTTGAGCTCATTTAAATGGGATTTTTAAAGGACCCTTCAGAGAAATCTTTAGTTTCCTCTTCCCTCCCTTGAAATGCTTGGAAGTGATGATCTTCTGTCCTTAATTTAAAGTATTGCAGTAGATAAATTGCCTAAGATCTGTGTTGCTGTGAAAAATCTGCAGTACTGTGGTATGGTATCACAACACTGGTAGCATTGCTGGGGTTTTATTTTGTTGTTTAGGTTTTGGAGTTTTTTTGTTTGTTTTTTAATGCAACCTTTGACAACTAACCAAAAGGGTGTATATTCAGCTTCCTTGAATTCAGGTTGCTTGCATTTGTTTTAGATCTTATGGATCACTGCTCTTTCAGCTTGTCGTGTTGAGAACTAATTAATATGGAAATTATTGACAAATATACTGTACTAGCTCTGTGGAATGGTATCTGTTCTGCTGCTCTATTAGTGGGCCAACTGCATACTCTAAGTCTCTAAAATGATTGAAAAGCTGTTGCAACATATGTGCAATTGGACCTTTTTTGAACTACCTCTTTCTTGTGCCTTTTTTTTTCTCCTTGAAAAAATAGTGAAAGCTATTAAATCATGATTGTTTCTTTTTTCTTTTTTTAAATAAAAGAAAAATAAGAAAGAAAGTAATGCAAATGTGCCTGAATATTATGAAAGAGTCTGAAAAAAGGCTAGTAGGATGAATATCTGCAAGAACCCTGACTTTTAGGACGTTTCTTATTTAGTGCATAAAATTTTAGTCTGATCTTTATTTTCCTTTTTTTGAATTTGTGTGTATGTAAACCTCAGGAGGTAGAAAGGAACAGAAATCTTGGTGGTATGACTTAGTGGTTTTGGCATTTTTAGTTGATATTTAACCATAGTAAAAGCAGGAAAACAAAGTCATCGATCAAATAATTTGGCTTTAAGTTGTTAAGGATGTGATCAGAGCATTATCCTCAAACACTGGGTACCTTTGGTCAGCATCAAGCTCTAGCATGCTGTTAGATCCATGTGTTTGGTATTTCTATGTGCAGAAACAGAGATCAGTGATCTGGAGAAAACTTCATAGTACCAAAATGACATGCAAAAGACTCTTCAGTATGAGTCTCTTTGTAAAGTGCCTCAGCCCCTGAATTCTTGTGTTATTCTAAATGTATTTGTTTGTAGAAATTGTAGTTTGAATGCCATTTTCTAAAAGTTCAGTGTCCTGCTTTAAACCCATACTTTCTGCAAAGTGATTTAAAGTTCTCACTGGGTGTGACTGTCCCAGGCTTGTGGGTGCCCTTTGATCCCCAGTGCAAGGTCTGTGAATCTTTTCTCATGCTGAAGAAGAAGTGGGAGGAATTTCTTTTTGCTTAAGCGACAGGTATGCACTTGGGATTGTGACAGTCTCCATGCAGATGTGGAAGGAATAATACTCTCAAGATCTGAAAGGATGAAAAGCTCACATATGTTAAAATAAAATGCCCCGTCGTGTTCCGTGCTTAAACTAAAAATGGATAAAACCTGGAAGGGTTGGCCTTGCACGTGGTAAAAACCTGAATTTTTAGAAGCATCCTGCAACTGGAGTGGTACAGGTTGGTACAATGGAACAGAAATTTGACTTGTTTGTGTGGAAATACGACATAGGATATGGTGGTGGGTTAAGAGCAAGTCTGTTAGAGGGAAAAGTGGTTTTACTGGCTCCCTCAAGAGAAGAAGCTCATGGAGGGTGCTGGAAAAGAGTGAGGTTAGTTCAGTGTGACATGCAGGAGACAGGTTGAAACACAGATGTGCTGGTCACAAATACTGTTATAGGGCTCGTATGATTCCATGGTCATTATAAGCATCTGCAAGTGGATCTCAGGTTGTACTACAGCAAAACTGTAGTACAGCAAAGCTTGGTGATGGTAATGTGCTGTCCTGTGGCTAAAAATTGCTTTTTTTCAGAATAAAGCAAACCTGACTTATATAGGTTCAGGTCTCATGAGTGGCTGATGTCACTCTTACAAGAATAATAGAGACCAAAAAAAGATAGAAAGAGAGGTTAGGACAGGGATGCTTCCATATGTAAGCATTTATATTCCTATTTTGGGTTAATTAGAGTCTTTCAAGTTACAGTAATTTCACAACCTTTGATAAATAATAACAATAAGAATTGAAAAATGGGATGCTTACTCTTATCATCGTGTTTTAATTATTTTCAGGGTCTGTGGCTTAAAAGAAAAAGGTGTTTCATACTAACAGTGTTTCATACTAGCAACCATTCCATGGGTTTTACACATCAGTTATTTAAAGAACTCGTTCTAGTGTCCAGGTCTCATGAAACCATGGTGGAAGTTAGAAAGATACTGAAATCAGATGACATTTCAGATTTACTAGCAACAAATGTTATTTAATCAATTACCTGTACATATCTTTTAAGAGTATTGACTAGTTTTACGTTCTGATAAGGAACTGTTTGAGACCAGGGGTTCAGTGAAATCCATGTTTACAGCAGAGAATGACAGTGGTTTCTATAAACTTGTTTTTGGGGGAAAGGGACACAAAACATGATGACACATGACACGCACGAATTCTTTGTATCTTACGCAAAAACATTGCTCCTCTTGCAGCTTCTGTGTACCCAAATCCGAAAGGATCAAATTACTGTTTCAGTTAAATTCACTTTCCCAGTAGGTGGAGGCATGACTGTTGAGTTCAAATAAGCTTAAGCCTTTACATTTTGATTGCAAACATTTTGTCAAGATGCTGTTGAAATAATGAAAATTAAGATGTAAGAAAAAGTTTAAATTTTTATTTTAAGATTATTTACTTAAGCCTCTTAGTGAAAGAGTCTGGCATTCAGATACTGCTTCTGTAGTAAGAGTGGCTACTCAAATAGTTTGGATTTAATTTTCTAATTATCTCCACCCACTGGTCAAATCTACATTAATGAAGAGTTTAAGTGATACCTTTTAAAATATCCAAACACAGGATGGAGGAAAGTAGTTTGAGGGTAAATAGACTGAGGGTAAAAAGATTGGGTAAAGATTTTTGTTAAAATTAGTAACACAAGGTAGGGGGAACCCTCAAGTAAATCAGCAGGAGAATAAGAGAAAGATGTATCAGCCGTTCTGACTGTGTTGTTCCATTCCATGATAATTTTTTAAAAATATTTGATTCCATGTTCATTCATTAATTGTTCAGAGGTCTGACTGCGGGGATCATCTCAGAGGTTTTGTATGTGAAACATACAACATACAACTTTTTATATGATGGTGATTTATTTTTTAACAAGTCAGTGGGTCAGTTGGTAAGTCAGCCTTTATGTATCTTATTAAAATTCCACCCCATGCCTTTCCTGATCCTCTGTCGAAGTTTACAGAGGTCTTTTTGGCAAGATGGAACTGCTTATGCAGCAGAAGTTCTCAAACTGGAAAGACAGACTGTATTGTAGCAAATGAAGTGAGAGAAAAGTTTATTTCTCCTTTCCAAGCTATTCTGGCTTACTGTATTGTGAGTTGTGCTGTAGCAAAGGACAAGGTTGCTGCACAGAAATTGCTTGAACATTATTAATTTTGCTGTAGTCATACTGCTGCTTACGGCTTCTCACGCATTCTTCAGATCATTAGAAGGAGCTGCAATTAACAACTGAAAGTTCAGCTTACGCATTCTTTGGTAAAGAACATGCAGGCAAGGGAGAAGTTGGTAAGTGAAACTTAATGTTCATGGAGTGTGTGACAGGAGGGCATTCAGTCATCTGAATTCATATCAGGCCGTCAGTCCCTCTTCTCAGATCTACTGGCACAGCTCGGCTGCTTACACTAAATTTGGTACAGAACAGCGAGGTGGGATGAGCCGTGCTTAATTCGGTCACTGCTGACCAATGAAGCTTCTTTATACAGATTTAATCTTTGTAGTATTTTAACAAATTCCAGGAGCTTGCTGCTTGATGTAGTTGGCATTTGTCTTACATGATCTTCCCTGAGGACAAACTCTGGGTGTACATTGCTATGTGTGGCATTTAAAGCACTGCTCAACTGAGGCTTACTCTCAAGTGAAACACTGGTTTCAGCTCTGTGAATTTTGTTCCATTCTTTCATAGCTTTATATGGGGTGGCCCACTTACTACATGGGATAAAATTCAACCTTGGCGTAAGCCTGTTGTGTGAGAGGAGTTGTCCATCATTAGCTCTGTGATAATCTCACAGGTGTCTTGTCGCAAGAGAGATCAAATAGACACACTACCTTTGAGTCATTGTGCTTTGGGAAGCAAGATGAACTGGTAACTTGTGTTGCTGGGTTTTAATGAGCACGTCTGTAACATTACCTGGTCGCAGAGCTGTGATGACTGTGCTTGAGTTGCTCCGATTGATGGTTGAGAACCCTCACGTCTGCTTCTTGTTCCCCTTGCTGGAGGAGAGAATCGTTTGGGCAGTTTTGAGGACAGGCCATAAAAACACAAAGAGAAAGGGGGTGTGAGAGCACCGAAGAGTTGAATGTCTCTTGAGTTTGACATAATTTGATAGGAAAAAAATCTGTCCCGTCCGTCTGTCCTTGTATCTGCCACACATATAACCCTGGCTCCCAACGGGTAAGGCTTAGGGATCCTGACATTGTTAGAAATCTTGCTATTGGAATGGGAGATTAACTGGGTGTGTACACTGGTGAGAAGGTAGGAGGCTTTGGCTGTTGTTAAAAAGGGGCAGAAAAGGGGTTTGTATTTGACGATTTCCAAGTTCCGAGTGCGGAGCTCGAACGCGCCGGGTCGGCGCGGAACGGTGGCTCAAGCGCGCCCTCCAGTGGCCACACCGGGGCAGCGGCGCTGGGGTGGGCTCGGGGCCGCCGCGCCGGGTGAGTGACAGAAGCCAGCTCCTGTCGTGCGGATGCCCGCTTGCTTAGCTGAGTACACTGATAAATAAGCTGGTGCTTCTTAACAAATAAGTGGCTAAATTCATTAAAACCCCCCCCAGAAACCGCCGTTGCCAAAAATTGATTCAGTTAGAAATCTTGCTCTTGTAGTTGGATCAAAAGATGATTCTCCCATCCAGAAGTCTATTGGTTGGGGAGATTGGTGCAGTCTCTGCTGGGACTGTTTGTGCTGTCGCCTGGAAGCAGGCAGGTTTACTGCTGAATGGAATTTATTAGCTATGAATCGAAGCGTGCACATTTAACTGTGTCAAATCTTGGCAAATAGCTCTACAAACAGCACAGACTAACTAAACAGCAGCAGCAGAAAGAAATGTGTAGTTCTTACCAAGTTTAGCACACAGTTCTCCATCTTACATCAGATTTCATGCTGTTCAGGAAAGCAGCAGGAGCCTTCAGAAGGAAGAACTTCATTGGTACTAATTAACAGGAAATGGAAAAGAGAAGGGTGGACTGTTGAGCAGGTAGACTCATCAGAAAATGGAAGGTGTCAAGGCACATTGTTGTAATTTGAAATTTCTGAGATAACTGCTTCATAGATAATTTCAAGTTTGCGATATTGCTTTACTTAGTCTCTTTTTAACTATTCAAACCATGAAATTCTGGCTCCTGGTAGAGTTCTCTCTTGTAGAGAAGATCTAAGTTAGGCCTTGTTTGACCACACATGTTGTTTCTCCAAAAACCATGACTGTTTTGAGAGTTTTGTATGACAGTGAGACTGTCAGAATGGTCCTCTTAGGTCTTGCTGTTAACTGGAGTTGTTAAACTAAGGCACTGAAGTAAGTTTGAGCTCGTAAGAATGTAGTTTTTGGTTGGGTTTTTAAAAGTAATTTTATTTGTAAGGTACTAACAGAAGAACTACATAGAGGAACATTCAGTGAAACTATTAAGAATCCTTTCTTTAGAATGGTAAGATTTAGTTTAATTACAAATTTGGCAAAAAATGCTTGTGTAATAAATTTCATAACAGTCTGCTATTTAGCTTTAGAATGTATGGGCCCTGGATGGGAAAGTGCCACTGTATGTCTGTTCATGTGACATCTGGTGTGATACAGCCCTACCAGTTACACCAGTTCACCACTTCTGATGAAGGCCATTACACAGAATGGGTACTTTTGTGCACAAAGCTCTTTTCTCTTTATGGATGTCACTAGAAAGCTTTTACACATTTCAAATAATAATAAAAAAATAAAATCCCTTGGGCTTCCCTACCCCAGGCATAAATGATTTTACTTTACAAATATAATTACTGTACTTCCAGGAGGTAATCTCTCTGGACAGCCATAGACTAGTTTGAATTAGATTACTCTGTTTTTTCCTCCAGGGTGAGTTAATACATTGAGTTTTATTTTTCTGTAATTACTTCAAGATTTAGATCACTTTTAATGCTTACTATTCTTCCTTATAACTAGACTGGGAAAGCCACGACTACTTGCATTTAAGGGTTAACATTAACCTTTTTTTTACCCATAACTTTATTTCCTTCAGGTAGGTATCTGTTCTGCTTCTCAACTTCATACAGCTCCTGCTGTATTCAGTTTGTCTCAGTTGTAGAGTTTCTTAATTTGGAAGTACTGGAAATATTTACTTAATAAGCAGAGAGTAAGCACACTAAATCTTTCAACTGTAACATTTAACCAAGTCTAGCTAGAGCAATGTTTTTGTTAAATCTGTATTTCCAGAATTCTGGGTTTGAAATCTTTCCAATAGTTTGGCAGTAAGCTTCATGAATAAAGCAAGTTACTACTTTTACCTCTGTTACAAAATCTTTGGACAGAAAGCCAGTCAGTGTGAAATAAACAGAGGAGCAGAGTTAGTCAGGGGAGATAGTCAGGAAAATGTTTTTCCCATTTTTTGCATGAACTTCAGCGGGAAGGGCAAATCTCTGGATAGATGATTGTGAACCGCGATTAGATGCAAATGCATTTATATAAATGACCTGCTTGTATTTGGATTTTACTTACTTTAAGGAGCAGCAATGCTCTTTAGCAGTAGATGAGAGAAGACTACAGAGGTTAACTTGTAAATTAACCTTATAATAATAAAGTGCTGTTTTGAAATAGAAGGAAATCTTTGGTGTTTTGAGGTCTCAGAATATAACTTCCTGTTTGTGTTGAATACAGGAGTAGCCAGGATATCTGTGGAGGCTGTCATTTTAGATCTGTAGTTGGCATCTGGTATCAAAGTGCAGGAGTATTATGTACTGATGCAAAAGTAAATACAATGTTAAAGTGTAGAACTTGTTACTTGTGATGTCAGTCAAGTCCTACAGCCCAGCTACATAATCCATAAATCCTTTGCAAACCTGAAAGTACTTGGGTCCCATTGAGTACAGTAGGTTTTCAAATAATAAGAACTGTCATTGGGTCAGACTGAAGGTCCATCCAGCTCCTTTTTCCAACTTGCAGTGCAGCATCTGAAACCAAGCAGAATCTATCAGGAGCTTCTATTAATGTTATCTCTGAGCAGATTTTCAAGAAGACAAGACGACATGGATGTCTTTTGATGAGAAGAAGCTGGGGCCAGAAAAAATCATGTCTGGATAGCCTTAAATTCAGCTTCCAGATAGGGATAAAGGAGCATAACATGGTCCCCAAGTGCCTAGACATCATTATCCAAAAACTGGTGAAGAATTCATTGTGCTAATGTACAACAGCAGCAGAATCCAAAATTTAATGCCTTGTTCATGACTAAAATAACATCTTACATAATTGTCTTGGGCCTGCAAATTAGCAGCTTCCAAAAAGATCTGATAGCTTTGCAGAGGGGATTGAAAACTAAGACAGCAGAATGACTGATAATGCTAAAGGCGTAACACTTGAAGGTCTCCAGGAAGTCCATCCCTGAGCAGAGAACAGATTACATATTTGCCACTTTTTTTCTTTCTCTGCTCTTCTGCAAGTCATTAGGGAGCCAGTAAAAATGCAAGAGGATGACCTGAAATACCAGGCAGGTGTTAGCAGCTGTGGTGTGGCTACCTGTAAGAAAAAGGTGCCTACTCCTTAATATTGATGCAGAGTCACTGAAGACCCTGCATCAGGAACTTTCTCTTGTTTGATGTGTTTTTGCTGTATATTAGGATATTACCCATTTGAACTGGACAGGGTTGTTACCAGTAATGGATGGGAAGTTGCAGTTTGTCTTTTAAATGCCCTTTAAAAATATGTATGTTTTATTTTGTTTGTATGTGTGCACATGACTGCATGCATATATGGAAACATACAGAAAAGAAGAAATTTTTAATAAAATGTAGAATTTTATATATACGTGTGTTAAGATGTGTGTGGATATATATATATGCATACATATGTATCTTAAAAAAAAGATTGCTTGTCTGTAAACAGAAAGCCCAGCATCCATAAACTGTGTAGGGAAGCATAAAAACAAAGTAAGCATACATAGTGTTTTCCCTAGGTAATCTCCATGAATCTGGCTAACATTTAACCTGAAGATATTTTTAAATTAAATTAGTTTGTGGATTGTTTATGTAATTTGTATTGGGTGCTTTTATCATTCAAGACACTCCTATTTCAAAACTGGTCTCAACTTCTTAATGGACTAGTATTCATACATAAATTGCTAGTGTGCACTAGAGATCTGCTTGATTAAACATGAGAAACTCTTATCCTTGGATTGGATTACTGTTTAGTTTCTTTAAATAATTGACAATGGATTTTCGCTGAAGTGCTTGATAACTGAGATGTGATATGTGCAGCATTGTAACCTTCTGTGAAGATTGAACCGGTACTACTTCTTGTTTTGGTAACAAAGGTAGTGGCAAGTTTGCACCAGATTAATGATTACCCATAATTTGGTTTAGGAAGCAGACTGACCAGGATACCCACAGCTTGTTCTTTTGTGGGTCATTGCTTCATTCTGCATGATGTGTCCGGGTGAAACAGCAGAAATAGATGTTTAGCCTCCAAACACTGGAGCTTGTATGCCTGTTTACCTGCTCTCCAAAAATCTGCCATGTGACATGTTCCTTCTGATCCTGGCTTCCACACAGGCACCTTGTATAAGATGGACCTAACCTTGGCCAGTATCGTGGTGTGGTTTTCAAGGTTCTTCTGCCTTCTGTGTGGGGTTTTAAAAAACACAGGTAAAGTTTATTGGGATTAAAGGAAGAGCGTTCTAATAGTTTGAATTTTGCGTTGTTTGGTCACTGAGTCCTTTGAACTTACATGTCTGGGCTGATAAAACATGGTCATCTGAAGCTAAAAGGAGGACTTCTCAATTAGCAGTAGAAATGCTCTTTCAAGTTAGTCTGACAGTATGGTATCCTGTGCCTGGAAGCATCTTCAGCTGATCTGTGGAAATGCATAGGTAATAAGGAAACATCACTTTCTCAATTGCTGTGATTAAAAAACATCCTTCCTAAGTCTCCCTTCACATTGTCCTGTATCTATACACAGAAGTGAGAACAAACTGAAGCAGCTGGCTCATCTTTTCCCTCACACACTTCAGTCATTCCACAAGTAGCTAGCAGTTTTTTAGATTGGTATCACTTGGAAAACACTTTCAGTCTTACAGCAATAAGCAATGGCTTTAAAGCTTCTAGGTTGTAATGTAAGGAAGAAGAATGGAGTCAGGCGTTCCAGATCATCCTGTGTTAACAGTGAACTGGAGATGTGTTTTCAAGTGAAATCAGCTTGATACAAGATGTTAGAATCCAAGCAGTGACTTCCATACAGAATAAAAGCTTAGTGTTATAGTTTCTACTACCTGCTGGAAATATGGTGTCAAGGCTTCTGAGAGATGACAAGCTCTTTCCCCTTTACTTCCCAGTCTGTCATCTTCTCACTCATTGGTAAAAGTCACAGTTCTCATGTTTGATCCTTTTGTTAGTTAAAGAGGCAATAATGAAGCAATGTGCCAATACAGTTCCCTAAAAAGGTTTTTAAAAATACTTTTTCAAGGTGACTTTCTTATTGTCTTTTAATAGGAAGTGTAATCATTGACAAACCCTTGGTTTGGCCAGAGTGGAAGCTCTCAGGCTTGACAGAAGTTGGGAAGCATATAAAAATAAGAGCAGTTCCATTACCAAGAACTTGATCTAGGCTTTTATAGGTGCTCTTTCTTCTTTGGAGAAGCAATTTTGACAGTGGTAGGTAAAACAAATAATTATGTGAGGGGTTTTTTTTTTATTTATTTAGTTAAGTAATAATGCAACAGAAATGGAACAGATAGAACACAACATAGGTGGAGTTCAGAAAGAATTGACTGACCTTTCTTATCCTGAGTTGCATCAAGAGGGCAGGTCCGCCTCTAATTACTGATGCATCTTGTTCAGAGAAGTGACAATGGTTTATCTAACTTCTACTCTCAAAGCCAGCTATAATTTGATCATTTTGATACCTTGAGAGTGAGGCTTGACTAGACTTGTGTTTTCTGTTGCTGAAGAAATAGATCCTTTGGAAAAAAATGGGGAAAGTGCAGCATGAATATGCTTCTTGGATAGAAATAGGAGAAAAAAAAGGAGTAAAATTTACCAGCTGTACATTGAATATTGTCTTTCCAAGTGATGCCCAAAAATACTCTTGTGCATCTGAAGATGTTGAATGCATCATAAATCTCAGCTAATATTATCTGGAATTGCTCTACTTAGTTATCTGTGACAAAAATTTGAATCCTGCTAAAGATTGTTACGTAGCTTTTAGAGTTCATTGACACCTTCTGCATGAGTTAAAATGATGAAGAAAGGCAAAAGAAGTGAAGAGTCATAAGGAGACTCTTGAGATCTTGGCCATCCTCTTTTAATTTGGAATTTAAACAGGTTAGAAAGATCTCTGAATGTCTGTAGCACAGTTTGCTTTTATTCAAGGTGCTCATTCTTTTTGTCCAGCTAAGCTGCCATTTTGGTTTTAGTCTCTACTCTGATTCTTAAGCATTTGGGTATACTTAGGAAAAAGGAGGGGTATTTCTTGTGTGAACAGAAATAGGCCTCAAATAGAAAGATAGTGGAAAAATCTTGAGTCTATATGAACCTAATGGATTAATCAGGACTTATACTGTGTGACATTTCATAGTTTGTACTTAAGGAAATATATGCAAATACCTCTTGTCAGGCTGTTTTGAGGGGATCTGAACATATAAACCTCTGAATGAGTCTTTCATTCAAGTAGGTCACTTCCTTCCTTTTTGTTCTTTTTTTTTCTTTTTTACATAATTCCCAAACCAACAGATGCCTTAATTTTGAAGTCACTGGGGCTGGTTACCTGCTTGCAGCTAAACTTACATTTAAATCCTTTTCAGTAATATTTTAACAAATTCTACTTCTCTGAAATATTGTCTAACCAGCTTTTTTAAAGGCAGCAGGCTGAAAGAGGGGCACAGTGAGGGGCTCAGCATTGGGAACCTCCCTCTCTTTCTCATCAATGAAGAAGCATCATGTCATCTTCCAGGCAGAAGTGCCAGTCTGTGTGCATGAAGACAGGTGGAGCAGGTGAGAGTTCCATTTAAACACTACCCCTTCCAGCATGGTGTAAGTACCATGTGGTTTGTGTACAAAAATGACAGACAAGGTGTGGTTCCATTAGCTGGCATATATAACACATTTCACATTGTTTTTCTTTTTCCTACTAAGTTACTCCTTTTGCTGTATCTAGTTTTTCCTAAGTTCATCATAATGTGTTGCCTATTTTCCAGCCATTTTTTTCCCTTTTATTCAATAAATATTCAAATAATTCACTATTAAATAGGTGTTCAGGACTTTTCACTCTCAAACAAAATTTTACTTTTATGTCTGTTTTGGAGGGATGACCAACTTCTCTGTGTATGACAGGGTATTTGACTAAATGATTTGAACTCTGATGGTGGGGTATATACACGGACCTGTGTTCTGATGGCTGGTATGATGACTGCAAAAAAAACCCCATGAGAGATAATCTGACACTAGGATGATCTTGGATTTGTGCATCTTGGTGGTGATTAAACTCACTGAAATATAGTTTCTACCCCTCCTAAGATATAATCCAACAAAAGTCTTCAAAGGATTAAAGTTGGCGAGTTTTTCTAGAGGATTACTTGTACGTGGTGTTGGAAGTTCTGTGCCTGTGAATTTGTTTGGGTTGCTGTTGTATTATGTGTATGTCTTTCCTGGAATCTCAAAAGTCACAGGACACTGTATTGCATGGCTTTGCTCTGCTGTTAGCACAGCAGATTCAAGTAAAAGAGTTTGGCGAAAGCAAGCATGTCTGGGGTGGAGCTGCAGTGATATTTCCATGCTTCAAATTTATGGTGGAGTATTGCAGCTCTGCTGCATGAAGCAGACTTGTGCTGTGCTGTAAACTTCTCCTTTTATCAGTCTTTGCATTGTTTTTCTGTATCTGTCATACAGAAAAATCTGTATCTACCTGTTATTGGTAAGCCCCAGAACTGAAAAGTAAGACTGGTAGAATTATTATACTGATTTATTCATTTTATTAAGTCTTGAACTTAAGATAGTCTTCCTGATAATTTAAAATGAGAGATCTGATGTGTGCAGATAAAGCACTGTGTAAGTGTTCCTTTGTACAAAAAGGTACCTGTTCAGGTTCAGGGTATCTCTCTGGAACAAGAACTGCCTGCAGAGTGATGGATTTTATTTAAAAAATTAGGAAAGCTGATGAACAGTGTAAGTCTTTGGTAAAAATCCTTCAGAAGGGTTCTATAGTATCCTGTTGGTATTTAGCATGCATGAGAAGCTTTTTCTGTTCATGTTTAAGTTCTGGTCAGCACACAAGATCAGGAAATAGCAGATCTTCTTGGTGTCCTCTCTTTTAATTTGTTTGACATGCTAACAATTCATTTATTAAGCACAGGAGTATCACAGTTTTGAACACATGTGAAATTTATATAACTGTATGGTGAGTTTCAAGTATTTGGAGTGTATATCAAAAATTATCATGAGACTATTTAATTCTCTACCCTTTCAAGCATAATTTAATCCTATGTTGAGCCAATGTAATGCATGCCTGATTGAATCTTTATCCTTCATAGCCCTTGATGTCCATGGTTCTGGACAGAGGCATGGTAATTAATTTGTGAAAAGATTTTTTCAATACAGAGACTTGGCTTCTTTTCTGAACTACTGGCAGGAGCTTATTCAAAGCAGTCTCTCTGGTATTAAAAAACAAGTGTTGATTCCTTCTGTGTGAAAGTTGGCTTGTCTGGGTCTGAAAACTTACCCTGAGAAGTGATGTGGTATTTAAATCCTGACACTGTGTTTGGAAAAACAGAACCTCTGCCAGATTTTCTGCAGCTGAGAAAGCTTCTTTCATGTTTCAAATGCTTCAGTCATTGATCACAATTTCCTTTGTACAGGATCAAATGTGATTGCTATAACCATGGCAAGTTACTGTAGACGAATACTCGGAGCCATCAGTAAGCTTGATTAATGGAAAGGGTATTAATGAAAATAAAAAGGTCCCTTTCCAAGCAATATGGTGTTAGTACTGCTGAGGTTTCTTCCAAACTGAGTATTCCAAAAGAAGTTTTGACACGATGATCTGATGTTTCTAAAGGATCTGACAATGTACAAACTAATGTAGGTTGGACCAGCAATCCAGTGAGTGCTTACCAGGCTGCTGGGCTGGTGCCTTTTTCAGTGTGCCACTGGATCTGTCCAGGGACAGGCGTTTGGGAGTCTACCTGCATGTGGTTTACTTTATTAGATCTGTTTCTTCAAGCTGTTTTCCCTTCTTGACTGGACCAAAAAGCAAGCTAAAGTCCAGCATGTGTCCTTGCAGCCCAGCAGACCTTAAAACTTTGCACACATGTAGCTGACTCTTAGGATGCACATAGCTGAGGTGTCAGGGTCTGTTGACTTAGGGAAGTGCAAGCCTGGGCTGCTTAAAAGTATCAGCTGCTCTTGAGTAGGGACAGTAAACCAGGTTCTGTCCTGAGTCTAGGGCTTTTCCTCTACCACAGGACAAGTGGAATGTGTGCAGGTCTTCTGGGGGCCATGTTCATAGACAGGGTTTCTGAGAAGTTGAAACAGAATCAAAATTCCGTTTGGGTGTTGGGCAGGTCTTCAAGAAAAGTGTAGTGAAAAGTGAAAGAAATAGAGATGATTATGTGAAAAATAAGTAAACAGGTTGATTTCCTTTCTGCAAATAGGAATTTATACTTCTGAAAATGTATTCCTAGACTATGTTCTGTTTCAGACCTTTCGAAATCCCAAGGAAGAATGGGGCCATTTAACTTCAGTGTCAAGTTTGTAGGAGACAATGACTACTTCATCTATTTCTTACTACCTCTTGTGTTGTATAACCTGTCTGCTGAGATAGGACTTGGTTTTTTTAATGACATTCATAAGTACTGGCAGCTATGTGGTTTTGACCTTGTGACACCCAGAAAGTTATGGAAAAACACATTTTTGCCCTTTCAAGTTTTCTTGGGAACTTGAAGGTAATTTAATGTTAAATTATTCTGCAATCTTAAAACAAGTTGTGCCCAGAGAATCAATTTATCCATAGGAGGTTACATTGCTCTCTTTTTATATTGTTCTCAGGCCCAGTACTCTTAAGGGAAAGAGGAATTCAGTGGGGAGTAAGATGAGCAGAAACAACCATGGATGGGACTGACTGCTCTGAGAACTCATTTGGTGTCATGAGACGGTCCTCTCAACTGCCATGCTGAAGGTGGTTGGCAAAGCAATTACGCTTTCCCAGGTCAGGAAAAGGACCTGGACTTCCTAAAACCTTCTTGGGGAAAAGCTGATACATGGAATTATTTATCTGTTGCAGTGAAGTTCCAAAGCTGGGAACAGAGATTCATGATCCCTAACCTACCATTTCTGATTGTACATTCCCCGCTCCCTCTCCCGCTCCCTCTCCCGCTCCCTCTCCCCACTTCTGAGACCCCTAAGCAGTGTGGGAAACAACAGAACAAAGGACTTGAGTGAAAACGAAGATAATGTGGCTTTTATTGTTTCAGCATAAATAGGTTTGAAGAGAATTAGTGTATGAGGATGTGTATGAACNCCCTCTCCCGCTCCCTCTCCCGCTCCCTCTCCCGCTCCCTCTCCCGCTCCCTCTCCCGCTCCCTCTCCCCACTTCTGAGACCCCTAAGCAGTGTGGGAAACAACAGAACAAAGGACTTGAGTGAAAACGAAGATAATGTGGCTTTTATTGTTTCAGCATAAATAGGTTTGAAGAGAATTAGTGTATGAGGATGTGTATGAACTGCCTTTAAGAAACAGCTGTTGCAGTTTGAAGTCGAGAATGACATTAAAGACATTATCCTACAACATTATGGGTTTTTTTCCCCCTGTAGGCTTTCTCATGGCTCAGATGCAGTCAAAAAGCCAAGTTCCATCATGGTCTTATTTTTAAAAGAGAAGCCATTAGAAAAGAGATGATGTCATATCAGTAAAAGTTGTAGTCTCAGACATCACTGCTTTCGGATTTACAGCAATTTGCCTGTCTCAGAAAATGAGAAAAGCCTTGACAGATATTGTACTTCACTGAGTTTTGCAGTGGTATGAACTGTTCAAGAAGAGAAATTCACCTGTCTCTGCATTTGCCAGTGTTGCTTTTGGAAAAAAACAACCAGCCCTCCAAAAAAACACCACCAAACAAAAAATAAGCCAAAACATTTGAACTGAAAAAATGTGCAAAATTGCTTAAAAGCTCTCTGGTTTTGCTTCAGTTGGAGTGGTAGGGTATGTGACTGAAAATTGAGAAGTTCTTAGCAAAACTTAATGAAACCCAATTTGGTATTCTGAGGAAATGGAGTAGAAAATTTCAAACGTGTCAGCATGCATCACATGGAGTTTTGAAGATACCCTTTGCTGTTTCACTGCCTGTGCCCACCTTAGACAACATAGAACACTGTCATTCAGGGTTTCCAGCAATAACTTGGAAATTGACTTTAAAGTGAAGGTGGCGAACATTCAAAGAGAGCACTAGAAGTGGCAGTTTCCTTAAAAACACGTAGTTCTTAATCCAAGCTGCCCCAAGACCACTAAAAATATATTTTTCTTGATGTTATTGTGCCTAGATATTCTTAAATTGAAATTAGATTTCCCACTTTTCATTAAGCACTTGCAGTCATGAATAAATCGTGGTAACATAATGTGGGGAAGTAGTCCAGGAGGTAAAACACATGACAAAGGGCAGTGTGATTCACTCCGTAAAATTTTTCAGTTCCCCTCAAAATACAAGTGTCAAGCTGATCTTTTTATTCCTTTTGTAGAGTTCTTGAACGTACCCTTCAAAGGACTACCCTTCAAATAACTGTTGAGGGTAATGAATAGGCAATTGTGTAAATCTTGACTGCATTGAATTGAAAGAAAGGTTTAGAATGGAGTCTCTTCACTAGGGAAGTGACAGAGATGTGTTTTAAGCGTTCCTTAGGATCAAGTAAGCCTTTAACATGCCATATTTTGTCATTTCTTTATTAAATATCAACAGCTTTATGTAGTATTTTTCACTGTTCAGAAACATAAGCAGTGTTATTTGGCAAACAAATTTGAAAAAGCCATTTTCTATCCACTACATCAGTATTAACATTCCAACTGTGTTTTGGAAATTCTTTGTGGGTGAAGCTTTAGCTGTGTCCTTAAAATAAGCAAGAGCTGTGTTATATGACAAAGGTAGTTTTTTTATTTTCCTGTTGCAAGTCACCCTGAACTAGAACATCATTAATGTAGTGAATTATTTTCACTGCTTCCTAATAAGTTTGTTTGGGCAGAAATGGGGGTGTGGGCATAAGAGAGATTAGTTTAGTGGAAGTGGGAGCATTAGAGTTTAGGGACAAACTTCGAATGAAGTTTTTCAAAAATGTACTAGATGATCATGTAAAATTGAAAATTGGTCCTGGGACAGAGATAATTTCATTTAAATGTTACAAGTTTTGCAGATTCACTCCTCTCCTAAATTTTTTGCCTTCAGGCAAAAAATGCAGTAGAAAATTGAGTGAAATTATGTAGATGCTGAATTAACTGAACACTTCCCTGTGTAAGTGTTTATGGTGGGTCGTTTCCTTTCTATAGAAAAATGGGCTAGATATAATAATAGTGTAATTAAATATGTTTTTTCTTTTTTGTTAAAGAATATGTTGATATAGTCTAAATATTTTCTAAAGTACTTTTAGTTATTTTATGCTCCAAAAAGCTGTCTTGCTTTTCTGTTCTCTGCCTACGATTTTATTGAGCAATTTTCAAATGCTTGTGTAACATCCATAGTGGAACCTCAAAAAATATTTTTAGTCCTGCACTAATTTAAATACTCCAGTGTTTTACCTTGGAATGGATAATTCATTAAATACTTCACAGTAGCAGAGGCCTGGAACAGTGCATGCATGAAATGTTAACATATGGGTGTGATTGTTAAAAGGGCAGAGGTGTAGTTTTTTTAAGTGGCTTCATAATGGAGCAATCAGAGTTTGAAAGTGCTGAGTTTGAATGCTTTCATTTAAAAAAGCATTCTGCTGTTATAAAATAACTCTGAAAATGTATTATGATACAGTGTTCTTTCACTTGATATCAAAACTATTCATCATGAAATTCTTAATTGTT
This sequence comes from Hylia prasina, assembly GCA_013397195.1. Taxonomy (NCBI): domain Eukaryota; kingdom Metazoa; phylum Chordata; class Aves; order Passeriformes; family Sylviidae; genus Hylia; species Hylia prasina. The sequence continues at coordinate 526,737 of VYXD01013461.1, read as the reverse complement.
AGAATTCCTCAGTGTCTCCTACACTTGTAGCTGTAAAAGGAAGTAATGTTAAAAGCCACAGTAGTATCTGGATGATATGTGGTTTCTGGTGCATTTCCTTGTCTAAGCATTTTCACTAAAGCAAAAGAGAGGACCAAAAACTAATTTGAAACCTGGAGTAATAGCAGAGGGACAAAATATACACATAGTGTTTCCAGTGAAGCAAGAGGACATTTTGTTCAGTTACAGTTTTTAATTTTGGAGGCGAGTGAAGTTTAAAGTGATCCTTTGTACTGTTTTGTGACAGACCAGTAGATTGAGCTGACAGTATGACGTAACTGTAAGAAGGTCAAAATAGATCTCATTATCTCTCTGTATCACTAGAGAGGGAAGTATTAATGGTGTCGTGCAAGGCATTCATGAGACTTATCTGATATATTTTTCACACTTCTGTCTGTATTGAAAAAAGATGCAGACTGGAAGAGGTACAGGGCAGTTATGCCAGGCTTGCTTCTTTCCCAGTCGATATAGGAGAGGAGAGAAGCCTTCTGAAGGGCAGAAAATTGCCCTGGTAATGTTAATGAGAACTGAGACATTGTTTACTGGATGTAAAAGAAAACTGGATTAAGAGCAGGGACCAGAAAGAATTGTTTAATCTACATTTCCTATTAACCAATATTAAGGAAATACCCAGGTATCTGAAGTGTGGATTGTTTTTAATGATATCTTCCTGATACTCCGTTGAGTGATCAGGTGCCTTCAGACTCAAGGATGCAGACACCCCTGAGAAGCAAACTGCAGTGGAGCCAACATCATCTCTGGTAATGAGATTCATCATGGGTCTCTGGAGCTGCAGTGTTGTTACTTTGCTACACGGTGGAACATCTAATTTTGTTTATTTAAAAGTACCTTGTCTGTTTTGCAGATGTGCACAAACCACGCTACAGAACAGCTCTGTAACTAATGTTCCAAACCACGGCATTTACACTGACAATAGAGTATGTTACAATCCTTATGAATTTTAGCTTGCTTTGAGAAAATGCCTATCCAGTGTTCCTAGATGAAAGTGCAAATGGTTGGAAAAACATCTTGATGGCCAAGCTTGGACCAGTTGCTGCTGGGGTGCCTGGTCTCAGAAGTGGGGCACAACTTGCAGCTTGCCTTATCTACTATGACTGTTGATTAGAAACCAGCAATAAGATGAAAGTGTGTTCTGGGAATGGAAGTCTGATTTCCCTTTGGAAGGGTGTTCGTTATTCTCCCTTCAGGTCTAATTTTTTTACTTGTGTGAGGAAGAGATCTAATTGAGGAAGGAATCTTAATTGATTTCCAGCTGCCCCTAGGCTGTATATGTGAATGGGATAAAACTATAGATGGTTATGCATGGCTTCCCTTCAAGTGTTTCACCAAGAAAAGTTGTAGAGTAAATTGATTCTTAGATTTTTTTGGATTTGTTTGTTTCACATAAGTTCTTCCTGTGTTATATAACTGTCATCTTTACTTATGTTAGCACTTTTTCAGTCCTGCTTTCTTCAGGCTGTCTTACTGCAACAGATAAATAATACTAATCCTGTGGCAGAAATGTAGAGACAAAGCTTTGATTCATTTGGAAGAGTGCACATTAGAGAAAGCAATACTTCAAAAGCTGTACTTAAGTTGTTGCACCTCTTTTGCTGGCATTTTTGACTTCATAAAAACTGGCATTAATTACCAGAGGTACTGCAGAGAATGCAGGTTTCTTCATCCTGCTACTCTTTGCAAAATACCAGGGAGAATGATGGATGTGTGCAATAAGCTCAGCCTGTTGTATGACTTGAATGGAGTGCAGGATATATTCTGAAACTTTGTTAAATTTCTGCAATAACTTTTGAGTACACAGTAGTATCTTAGACTGCCTATCCACTGAATGTTTTGCCTTCATTTAAAAACCTGTTTTAATATATTCTCCAGTACCTGAACTACTAAAGTAGCTGAAGAACTATGGGTAGTACAGTCTTTCCTCACCAAAATTGAAATTTCTCCTGGGGCATGTCCTAGTATTCATTTGAAGTACAATAGTCTTTACATTAAATCAGTGTATACTTTCCTAATATCTGTAGCTAAAGAGTAAAATCACACAAAAAATTTTAAAATTCAGCGTTTTAAAAAACTTGTAGTTGACTTGCTTGTACATGCTCTGGTTTGTGCTGTATGGTGCTTGAAGATTGTTTTTTCTGTATACTTGTCTGGTGCGTGCATGTATGTCCTTCCTCAGTTAATCATTTCTGTGCCTGAAGGTTGCATCATTCTTCCTCTAATTAAAAAAGGTCAGAAAACTTGGTAATACCTAGCACTTGTATAGGCTTATCTTCAAAGCATCAAACTTAGTTAGTGAGCATCAAGTTAAGTTAATTGCCCTTGTACTTTATGAAATATTTTTCTTGGCAATCCTTTAAGAAAAAGAAGTCTGACATAATTTCCTTAGTACTGGATTTGTGTATCTTCTGTCCTTAATATCTCGTTGTTGGTCATGATACATGTATTTGAGTAAGACTTAACCTTTTAATTCTGCTGGTTTGGGAGTTTTGATTTTTTTTCCCTTTTTATCTTTGCTGAGATAACTTTTAAATATTTGGTTTTTTGGTTTTTTTTCCAAAAGATGCAGCTGTGAGGTCCATCTGTTCGTCAGAAAATTTGTGCTTCGTCTTTTTTTAGACAAACTTTGCAGCCTGAAAGAAGGATGTCTGCAGTGTTCAAGCTGGGAAAGGGTTGTTGGCTCTTCCCCGTAGCTTTTGTGACCTTCACAGTCATGAAAAATGGGCATGAAAGATACAGTTGAGCCAGGTTTGATAAGGATAGGGACTGCTTGAGCTTCTATTTATAGGTGTATTAAAATAGCTCCATCTTGGCTTGCTAGTAGACTTGGAGAAAATGAAGTAAAAAAATTAATAAACTTTTCTAAGCACTTATGTTATATCTTTTCAGTGTGCAAAAATTCAGTGGGCAGAATTTGATTATCCAGAGGAACATTCATTCTTATCAAGTAGGCTTTTCCTTCTTCCTTTAAAAATTCATTGCCATATGTGATTCTGCAGTCAGTAAAGTGTTCATGCTGCAGACAACAGCTTTCTTCATTAATCAGTCTTAGTGCCTTTTTAGAGGAGGTCTGCTGTGTTTACTGCCTGAGGAAGAGGTCCCATTTGGAAAAGGTGCCTGAGTGATGGAATGCTGCCCAGGAATGTCTGAGTTAGGGTGGCTGTCCAGGGCTGGCCCAGCGCTCCCTGCTTGGCAGTGTCTGTCAAATAGGAGGTGCAAAGTGTGTGGGTGGGTGTTTAAAGGCCCAAGTGCCATTGCTCCCTGCTGCAGTCAGCAGCATGTGTGGAGTAGGTGACTGATTTGGAGAGGAGCACGGGGCTGACCTGCAGAGCTCCTCCACTCCTGCAGCACTCGCTGCTCTGGAGCTGTTGCTGAGAGTGATCCTGCTCAGTGCATGCAGCTGCTGGCTCTGAAAACACAAACATAATGTTCTATGTGCTCACTGCACAGTGCTTCCCCAGAGACTTTTATCTTAAAATGTGGCTTCTGAAACTTGCTCTAGCAGTAGTAAGACAGCTTTGTCAGTCTTTCATATATTCTTGGTCAATAGCCTGTTTGTGAATGAACTTGTGAAATATTCTCAGAATGTTAACTTGTTCATAGGTACTCCTTTTCTCTGTTCTAGACTGCCAAAAATGCTGTAATTTGTGACTGGGGAGAGAAGTGGCCAACACAAAAGAACTTTTTTTTCCATTTGCCTTATATTTAAGCATAATAATCATTATTAAAATAACTTAAACACAAATGGTAAAGAAGTTACAGAGTTGTCATTGGTTAAGGGCTGGCGAAGTCACAAATTAATCTTTTGTTTGAGCTTATTGTGTGTCTTGTGGAACTTCAATATATCCCTCTTGAAAAGGTTTTAAATCACACAAGAAATTATTTCTGAAGTTTATGTATGTGGCAAGATTTTAATCTAACTTCACAGATTTTGTATGGAGTACCTGCCTGTTCAGTAGTCCTTGAGGTATTTATTATAACTTTCTATCCAGATGAGTAGGCCATGTGGAAATAAATATGCATGTTTATTTAAATATATTATACATAATTTTCTTTTCATTCCTGTTATTTTGTAAGCTTGGAGACTAATAAAATGAAACGGAGCTAAAAAAATCTGTGCAAAGTATTCACTCTGAAAAGCTTTAATTTTCCCCAGTGAGTGACACATTTGTCTTCTGTCTGCAAATCTGGAAAATTTATTTAAATGTATGCTTCTTCTTTCCTCTACATAGAATTAATGTAGACAAGAATTAGGTACTGAAAGAAAGAATAAAATCAAATTTGCTAGAAGAATCGCAGCTGAGAGCTTGGTGAAAACCTGTCTTTTTCTTACAATTACAAGAAGAAAAGAGTTATCAGGGTATCTTTTATGTCTGTTTGATCTGAACTTACTATTGTAAGGTACAGTGTGTAGATTAAACCTTTGAAACATTGTTTGGTTGTCTGAAGAACTCTGTGGGAATTAGGAGGATTTAATTCTGGTTAGTAAATTTTGCTTTAGGAAGTGGGATTTCTCTATTCCCACGCCTCAGGGTGTGTGCTGTTTGCCACAGAGCTCAATTAACATCTCCTTGCCCCTTTTCCCTTTTTGAAATGGGGTTCAAATGAAAAATTGGATGTGGGGTTTTACTGAATGTGGGGTCATATGTATAGTAGGAATAAATTGTTCAGTGCTTATACACAGCAGACCAGTATGTTCCTGCTGAGTCTTGCTTGAGGCTTTAAACTTGCTGCGGTTATGAAGATGTTCTTTGAAAATTGACTGTGGAAATTAATTCTGTGTGTATTCCTTGTCACGAAAGCCGGGGGCTGGAGTGGAGAGGGGCCCGTTGTAATCTCATTTTCTCTTAGGAGTCCCAGCTTAGACTCAGTTCTGTTGTCACCCTTTCATAAAAATCTGTTTATTTCAGCACCTTGCCTCAACTGAGAGTCTGTTTCTGCTGCTGGGATCTTCCTGGTGCGTCTGGAGGCTGTTGTCCGTGTGTTTCTGTTTGTGTTCATAGGTGGTTTTGTTAACCATTGTAGTCAGGCATGCCTATCTCATGATGTCCTCACAAAAGCAAATCCTTATGTGTTGTGATGAGATTTTAAAGTTTTCCCTAGAAGGGTCTTTGAATGTAGAAACAGGTTTGTCTTCAGAGAGTGAGGGAGGTGAATGGTAGAGCTCTCAAAGTCAGTATGTTCTTATTATTTTCCTGTAAAAGATGGGACAAGAGAGGGAAGAGAGACCCAATTAGTTTTCCACTGAAGGAAAAGGACGCATTTCCTTTTTGTTGTACACCAAAGTACCCAACAATAAGGAGCACTTCTGACAACCTGGTTTATTCACTTGGTTCTTCATTATGCCTGACTTAAGCTAAGTTCTGCAGGGCTTCCTACCCCCCAGTGAGTAACTTCTATCAACATTTCAAGGGCAGATTCATCACAAAAGAGATGTACGGCTCAAAAGGCAGGTTTTGATGGGCTATTTAGATTTGGTGGTCTCAAAACTACTCAGTTCCATCTGTTTCTTGCTTGGTAGGACCTGATCTTTTAAGCAAAACTTTCCTACGTAAGTACTTTCATCTTCAGCTTTTATTCCTGCTGCTCAGGAATAAGATAAGATACTTTCCTAAAAGTTCTAAGGTGGCTTTACCTCTAGAAAGAAAAAAGTGAAATTGTTTAAAAGAGTGCTACTTGAAATTCCATGTGTATCTACATTATTCTGAAAGATCATTATAATTAAGCCCAGAAACAAAGTATCTCCTGTTGTTCGTTGTCTAATAGAATATTTCTTCCCCTAGAGATGAATAAACAAAAGCCTCTTCAATAGATACAGAAGAAGAGGTTCCATAATACATTTCCCAAAGTGTCTTCCCCTCCTCCCACTTCTGCCCTTAGTCTTTAGATAAACCAAATATTTTGAAAGTACATGTGTGAATATCTGAGGCATAGGTAGTCAGTATATTGCTTAGACTTTCCAAGCTATTTTCACATGTGAGCAAATACCAACTTTTCACATTAAACAGGAACTATATTTGAAAGTGGCTCATGACTTGTGTAATACACATAAAACACTGAGGTTAAAATGCTCTGTCTAGTCCATCAAAAAGAAGTAGCTATGTATTTGTGGTCTATTCTTTTAAAAGAAATTTGTTGTCTGTTCTGTTTGAATTTAAACAGACATAACTCCTGTTGGAATATGATCTTGATGATTTTTCGGCAAATAACATTTGATCATGTTGTGAATTTTTTGCCAGGTAAGTATAAAGCAGTGAAACATGGGGAAGCATATAAACGTTCCTCTGCCTACCATGTGCTAGGTAACAGGTGCAAAGACCGTTGATGCTTAACCTTTTTCTCATGATAATTTTTTTTTGCTTAACATTGTAACTGAATAAAATAAAGGGGTACTTAAAGGTATTTTTTTTTATTCAACTACTAAGAAAGATTGGGAACTATCTATGCTGAGGCAATATTGAGCCTCATATTGTGTTCAAACATAAACAATACAGGATAAGTAAAGGTGCCTTGTCCTGTCTTTTTGGTTTGCTTTCTAATATTGAGGAGACACTATAGCTAAGAAAACTCTTGCCATTATGGCTGTGCCATGAGAGAAGGCAACCAACACACAACTATAGGAAGCTGTTTCTGAGAACAGCTGGTTTTGATGACCTGGAATGCAAGTCTGCCTTTATGAATTTTTTGAACTCTGCATGTTGATAAAGCTGGTTGCTGTTTTCTAAGAATGCTGAAATATACTTAAGTAGTTCTGATGCTAGATGTTTGTGAAATCTTTATTAAATAAAATATGAATTTGAAAATATCCTGACTACTTGCATGAAGACATTCTTCTGAAGCTCAATATTGCTCTTAACATTTTCTCGTTGATGATAAAGTTTTTATGTAGGGAGTATGGTTTTTAATTTGATCTAAGGCAGAATTCTGAAAGGCCTGAGTAAGACACAGGATATTATCATGGAGATAATGTGAAGAATGTGTTTATTATAGATGTTTTTGTCACCATCAGGTGCTGGAATTGCAGCTGGTAGTTGAGATGCATACTTTGACTTCAAGGAAGCTTTACATTTTCTCTGGTTATTTGTGGGAAAGAAAGTGCTAACCTGAAATCCCTTTAAAAGAATTTAAATAACTGTTAAAAATGTAAAGAAAGCTTATTATTCTAACACTTGCATTATTATGCAGCACCTATGGCGTGAATTGACCAGAAACATCTACCCGCTTCTGCTGATATTACAGCTTACATGACTTACATTAAAAGTCATGAGTCTGAATCTGGGAATTGAGAAAATGTGAAAGAAGGCAGTTGCATCTGCAGCTGAACTAGTCAGGATGTAGGACATACCTAGTTTGGAGAAGCTGTGGACTGTTTACATGGTAATTTAGTGCCTTTATGTAATGTGTGATTGCTGACAGGATTTTGTCTGTTACAAAGTAGAAATAATGCTGCTTCAAAATCTGAAAGCATGACGTGTCATTTATCCTCCTACTCATGGTTTCACAGAAAATTCACTTTTTTTGAAACACAAAGAGCGGTTAAAACATTTAAAATAATGCAGGGCTTTTGACATGCACTTCTCTAATTTAAATGTGGCCCATGAGTCGATTTGCTTGTTGAAAAGTCAGTTCCACTTAGCAGAAAGAATGGCCAGAATTTTTTTCTTCAGATGGAATTTTCTAGTAAGAACTGGAATCAGAAAGTAGGTGTTGAAAAATGCATTTTGTTCTGTTACTGTGCAGTTTCATAATAGCTTTCATTATAAAGCAGTGAGGAGAGTTAAGGGTAAATTCCTGTGTGGGAGAGGGGGCATATAGGCTTTTCTAATTCTCTTGATATATACTTCTCTGCAACATGCAGAGCATTGCAGAACACAGTGGTTATTCCAAGGCTTCTGAACTTGTTGGGGATCTCGGCAGGAGATTTTGTTAGTACCCCTGTGCGTGTGTCTATTTGAGCATGCATATTTAATTTGGCAGGAGTTTAAAAGAATAAAGTTAAGAACAAGAACAAATTCTCTTCACTCACCTTGATGATTTCAGGGGACCAGACAGCTGGGATGGTGGCATTTTCTGACATTTCCTTGGTCAGCATTGTTCACTCTCAGCCAAGAGTGATTCTCTCAGCAAGTCTGAGGGTCCTGGGCAGGCACGGTGCATTTGTCATTGCAGGATGTACTTCCCATTGCAGTGTGTATGGGACCGGGTCAGTGTTAGCATCTTGGTGCCAGAGTGCAGTGGGTCTGTAAGGACTGCTGGGGGTGGACACAAGTGTCCCCACAGTAAGAGCTGCCTTGGAAGCAAATATTTGGTTTAAAAATTTGGAGTTACGTGTTCATTTTTAAAGCAGTGAATCTGCCTCTACAAGCACTGTAAAACTTGTAGGTTGCTGTATGTTTATATATATATATGAGGGCTGGAAACTTCTTCTGAAACAGATGAAGTGAAAAGACTACTGAATGAGTTCCTTTTATTGTATTTGGAAGATTATGCATACCTTATACATAGTTTAGACTTGTTTGTTTTTTCAATGCTTAGTAGCAAATCTTGGAAGGAATGTGCTGGGCCTGGATTCAATTGGAAGTTCTTTTTCTGTTCTGTACCTTTATTCTCAGTAGATGTATTTGACTGCTTAACATGTTTAAGTTAATGTGGTGTTTCCCAGAGCTTTTGCTCCTTATGGAAGCCTGTTTTGGTCAGTATTTACTTTTTGTTTTTGTTTTGTCAGCAGCCATGCAGCAGGTTTTAGACAACCTTACTGATCTGCCGACATCGACAGGCGCTGAAGAAATAGACCTGATTTTTCTTAAAGGAATTATGGAAAACCCTATCGTAAGATCACTTGCTAAGGTATTTAAATTTGCTGCTTTGAGTAGAATCTGGAAATGTTTTAACTCTTACATTATTGTGTGAACATTGAGTGTGGATTGAGGTATCAACAACATGTTGGTACATCTTATTAAAAGACTTGAAGGCCAGCTTGAAGGTGAAGAGTTGGTAGGGTGTAATTTCTGTGCATGCTGGTTAATTGTTACATAGAAAAATCTAGAGGAAGATGAAAAATTCAGAGACTACAGAAATAATGTGGTTACATTATTTATGAAGAAAAAAATCATAATATTTGAAATTAGAAGCAGCTGATTTTAATGTAGTCTTGTAACCACTGTTGTGTACAAAACCCATATGCCTTCTGAGTTATAGCATTTTTGCCAGAGATGAAAAGTGAGAGCAGTCACCTTCATTATCCCATGACATAAAAAAGTTTTCTTTTCATTTTAAGCTCAAAACTACTTGCTGATATGCCACGAAAATATTCTCTACATATCCTTTCCTGGATCTCAGCCTAAAGCTTTTACTTTTGATTGTCAGCTCTTTAAAACATGGCTTATCCTTAGGTTATGAAAATCTTTTATGTATGGGTGGTAGCAATCAATTATAAATATGTTAGGTGATATTTGCAAAAAAATCTTTGGACTCTGTAATTAAAATGTAGCTGGTCTTACCAGTAGGAAATGCAGTCAAATATTGTACATCACTTATATTCATTCTTAATCTTACTTCATAAAAATAAGCTCCTTTCATGAGGAAGAGCCAGTTAACTTAAATACAGCTGTCTCTTTAATAGGAATAGACATCTGAAAGCAGTGCCCTCTGGGCAGGTATGAAATCCTCTGTAAAACTAAAGGATTGCTGTCCAGGGATTTTGTTCAGTATAAAAATCTGGAAAGGAAAACTTCTCGTGAGAATTTATATAAAATTTTACTTCTGTTTAGCTGTTCAAAAAATTGTTTTTAAATTGAAGACATGGCACAGTAATAGTAAATAAAAGCATTTTTTTACTGACAATGAAAACAGCTCTAAATATCTGCTGCATAGGTCATCTTTAATACCTATCATGAAGAAAATGTTCATTGGAAAGCCTTTTTTTCTTATCTAGAATCAGTGCTTTAATGGTCATTAACAATTAGGTAGAATTTAATGACTAGCAGATGTAAAGAAAAGTGCTTGTAATGGAAACAGATTCTTAACTGTACACATGCTTTATCTAGAGTGCTTAAAGGTTTTAATTGTGTTCACATGGTGTGACTGCGCTCATATTTTCTTTGTAATTATTTGGAAAAATCCTCAGTCTTAACCAGCAGTGCTTAATAAGGATAAGATCGAAACACATTTGGTGAAGCATATGTAAATCACATCTATATCTATTTGTCCCTAAAAATACAAAAACTTGCTATACTGCTAGAAGAGCTGGTTTTAGCAGAATTAGCAGTTCTCAGATGGTTACATTATTTAAGCAGAATCATTTCAAAGCAGGCCAGGAATGCAAGAGCTTTTTCATTTTCCTTTATTAGCCAGTTATTAAGACTAATCATTGTGACAAGTATGCCAAAAAGGACAATAAGAAACTTAGGGAAATGTGCCACAAGCTATACAACTTAGTTTCTCCTTTTGGTTCTTAAATAAATGAAGGCAAACAATAAGCACACTAGTTGGTTTATAGTATTTTGCAGTGCAGTTTGGCTGATCTTTTAAAACTGGGTTACATTCACTTCATGCTTTTCCTGTATAGAGTAAAGGTGCTAAGGTAGAAATTACAGATTTTTTTGGGATAGAGTTCTTTCACTGAACCTTTCCAATTTTCAGTAGGTGGTAGAGGAAAGGAGAACTAGCTGTTATCATTGTAAAATGGTTTTTTTTTTCCTGTCACTGATGTTTATAGAATCATAGAGTAGTTTTGGTTGGAAGGGGCCTTTAAAGGTTACCTTGTCTAACCCCCTGCAATGAGCAGGAACATCTTCAACTAGATCAGGTTGCTCAGGGCCCCATCCAGCCTGCCCTTGATTGTTTCCAGGGATGGAGCATCTACAATCTTTCTGGACAACCTGTTGCTGTGTTTCACCTCACCCATCCTAAAGCCTTTCTTCCTTATATCTAGTCTCAATCTACCCTCTTTTAGTTTAATCATTGTGCCCTGTCCCATTGCTAAAAGCCCTGCTAAAAGTTTGTTCCCATCTTCTTGTAAGCCCCCTTTAAGTACTGAAAGACTGCTATAGGGTCTTCCCAGAGTCTTCTCTTTTCCAGACTTAACAACCCCAACTCCATATCTTTCTTATGCTGATGTTTGTGTTCAATACTAACTGGTCTTTAGAATTAACATGCTTTTTGGAAAATAGCTGTTGAATTTGGAACAAGCATGAATTCTCCTCAGTTTTGCTGCTGAACTATGGTATCAAAATTCTCTTCTCCTAGATAACTATTCTTTTGAACCTCAAAACTTTATCTTCTTTCTGCTGTCACACTATTGCGTGTAGCATTGTAGTACAGCTTACAGCAGACCAGCTGAATGCCCAACCCAGGCCAAGGAAACACCTTGGGAGTAATCTATAAGCTTTAGCTCAGTATTTAAGATGTCAGATTGTTGTAGGTAAAAGCCTCACTATTTGAACATTTGGCAGGTATCATAAATACTGAATGCACAGAAAGACTCAGTTCAGTATCAATGTTTCTGAAATGTTCAATTGAAATGAAAAGAAAAATTACAATATCCAAGTTAAGTATTCCTGTTTGGTGGGGGTTTTTTTGGTGTTTTTTTTTTTTTTTTTTTTAACTTATTCATACCATTCCATATCCTGTTACTCCTCAACATATTACAAGATCAGAGATTGTTCACTGATAAAACTTTGTGTTCCCTAGTATATACATAGCCTTGATTTTGGAGGGAAGGGTGAAGATGTTTGTATTTAGATTATATCACTCCGTGTTAGTGGTGGTTTTTTGAAAGCAATGAGTGAGAAAAAAGGTAACCCATATTCTATAATCTTATAAAGGTTTTGAGTTGGATTATGTTTAAAAATCACTAGATTTATGTTTTTCCTTGCTCTAAAAGAAGTAAACTTTAAAAGAAGGATATTGTTTACTATATGTACTCTGTACAAAATATCATTCCCTTTTAAAGGAGAATGTGTGTAGGTGTCGAGCTTCCTATAACTTTATAGTCACAGTTGTTTGGTTTGTGTGTGTTGGTGTTGAAGAATTTTTGAAATGCCTTTATGTTAAGTTAACCTTTCCAGAGTTTGGTCATCATGCCTGCAGAAATAGCATTTATAGATAGGAAATACAATTTAATACTTAGAGGGTTTCAGGAAGCAAGGTTTTCTGCTTTTAGCAAAATTTTATTTTATTATCTGTTTTAAAGCACTAATAAGAGAGCAGAAGTGCTTGCATACCTTCAAATTATATCTATGGGAAGTATATATAGATGACTCTGAATTATACCTATTATGTATTTGTTTTTTATATGCCAAAGTAATTGCTCCTTTGTAAATTTCTTGTTGCTGCAGTGTTGAAAATAACTTTTAATTGAGAATCTGAGTTATTTTTGGCCTCCTCTTATTCCCTAATTCTATGATAGAGCAGTATCTGTAATAAATAAGTGAAGCATTCAGAGATATTTCTCTTCCTGCTCAAAGCACCTACCTTTCAATGAATTTCAGTATCTGCAGAGTTCAGGAAAAGATAATGTGTGCAGGAATAGCTCTAGAAATAGATGAAATGTTATCAAAGAATCACAGGATGGTTGAGACTGCAAGGCACCTCTGGAGGACATCTGGTCCAACTCTCCCTACTCAAGCAGGGCCACCTGGACATGGTTGCCCAGGACCACATCCAGACAGCTTTTGAGTATGTCCAAGGAGGGAAACTCTCATATTCTCTGGGCAGCTTGTGCCTGTGCTCTGTCACTCTCACGCTGGAAATAGTGTTTCCTGATCAGACAGAGCTTCCTGAGTTTCATTTTATGCCCACTGCCTGCTGTCCTGTCACCAGTCACCACTGGATACAGGCTGTCTCTGTCCTCTCTGCATAGTATACCTTTTATACACGTTGATAACATTGCCCTGAGCCTTCTCTTTTCCAGGAAGAGCAGTCCCAGCTTGATCAGCCTTTCCTCGAAAATTAGGTGCTCCAGACCCTTCATCATATTTGTGGCCCTCCACTGAGCTCTTTCCAGAAAGTCCAGAGTGTGGCCTCACTAGTGCTGAGTAACACTCACTCTTCTAGTAACACTTTCAATGCAGCCCAGGATACTGCTAGCTGCCTTTAACTCCAGCTTTTCTCTAGCATTTCCTTCAGTAAGGCAGATTTTTCTGTGGAGTGTAAGGAGTCTGAGGTAAATGTTTTTCTTGTAGACTCTGAAAAGATCCCATAGTTCCTTTTTTGCCCTTCTTTTAGAAGGTGCACTTGTCCAGGATTCCAAAGCAGGAAAGGTCCTGAGGTGCTGTACTGTTGATAGAGCAGTGCTCGGGGTGTATAGCCCAGAGAAGATAAGGACTTAAAAGCCTCTCTGGTATGTGTTACTTAAAAAGTGTGTTGAGTCCTGTAGTTGACCATGCAATATCCTTCAGCAGTTAAATCAGGTTATCCTGTATATAATTTTTCTGGCTTTTCTGCTGAAGACTGCACTGAGAAATTACCTGAAAAGTTTATAAATTTGAACAACTTGAAACTTATTTACATTATAGTCTCATGTATTTAATCTTACAGGCTCATGAGCGACTGGAAGATTCTAAACTTGAGGCTGTCAGTGACAACAATCTGGAGCTGGTGAATGAAATTCTTGAAGATATCAGTCCCTTAGTAAATAAGGATGAAAATGTTGCAGAATTGGTTGGAATACTCAAGGAGCCTCATTTTCAGGTGCCACCTTTTTACTATATGTTACCAACCTACTGTATCAGTGCTCACATACTGATCTAAGAATAATGATGAAACAAAACCTGAACTATAGCAAATTGTAATTTGTAGGATTTACTCCAAATAAAAGGTAAATCAAAAGCCATGTTAGAAATAAGCATGATTTTATTCTTTGATATAATTTCAAAAATACAATTACTCACTTTATTAAATTCTACTGGAGTTTCTGTTATAAATCTTGGACAAGCTTTTACTTCCTGTATGACTGGAATTTCCATAAAAATTCCCTGAAGGTTTGCTTCATCCATAACATTTCCAGGTGATCCCAGTTTGTGATCATGAGCATTATGCATTTCAGTTCAACTGTTGGCATTCACACTCGTGTGTAAGACATACAGTTTGCAGGGTGACTGGACGTGATTCTTCTGTGATCTGATCTGCACTGCAGCTGAAGCTGAGACTCTGCATCCCTCTCACTGTTGCTCTGCTTAAGTGAAGTGTTGACATACGCTTATAAAAAGCAGATGTTTTTCCGTTTTGCTGTTTCTATGACCAGCTTCTGTACCAAGCCTCGAAGATCAAGGTTTGAAAATCCTTTGTAGATTCTGGCCTTTCTAGGTAGGGTTCAGTGGACTTTACTACTTCAGTGGACTACTACTAAGCTAAAGGTGCTCTGCAGGAGAACATAAACAACCTTTTGCCACAGTATAAGTGGGGTTCTTTTGGCAGAGGGGTATGAAGTCGTAGGCATTTTTGGGATAGATGAGTTTAAACATACTTTTTTCCCAGGTTTTCCATTGCATGTTTTACAAACGTAGCAATGAGATATATTACTGTTTAACGTGGATTAACACTGGAAATGCTGTTGGTTGTATTGTGCCCTGTTGGAAAAGGGATCACTTCAAGAACTCAGCTTTTGGGGCAGTAGCTCTTCTGAGTACTGACAATTGCTCTGCCTGTCCTGTGCTCTTACTTGTCCAGAAAGGCATCATAGCTAAGTGATTAAAATCTATGATTTGGAGACTTACTGGTGCATAAACCTGCAAATCCGTGTTTGATCCCATAAAAGAAATTGGTACTTGAAAAGGACAGGATGAGTTTGGAGGAATTCATAGTTAAAATGCAAAAGGATTAGAACTGAGGGCCAACTGGTGCACTGACAGACCTGACAATGATCCATTATGTTAGACAGAGAAAATAAAGCTGAAAGTCGAAGAGAATGATGAATCAAAAGATGAAAAGGGCATAACAATTGAAGTGCTACACTTTGAAAGGCACAGTAGCAATGATCTCTGGAGAGAGATGGCAAAGGCCAGAGAGCAGCTTGGGAAAAGGATCTTTGGGGTGGAAACTGGAAATGGCCTGTAGGAAACAGATCAAATAAGAATTTTTGGGTAAATAAGAATCAAGTAATAATTACTGGGTGAATAGCCAACACTAAGGCAAACCCAGCATTTATTCCTGTTCAGTGGTCACATCTGCAGAGAGGCAGAATGTGATGTTGGCATCAGATACTTCATTAGTTCAGGCTTAAGCAATTGAAATATGTAATGTAAAAGTTCCAAAATAGCTGGTGAAGTAGAATGTCAGTACTTATTCTCTTTCTTGTACCCTTTTTGTTGATTGATATATAAGGAGCAGACATGAATGCATATATGCTACCTTAATTTACAGTTTTGCTCAGATTTTTTGTTAGTGCTTCCTAATTGCATGTTAAAGGTCCATTTAGCAAATATCTCTTCTGTTTTCCTTCCCTGTCCCAGCAGTAGGTGTTTAGTGAAGACTGTAAGGCTAGAACAAGCCAAGAGTGATACCTTCCAAAATGTGTTGTGAAGATTCAGTGATTTGTTGCTCAGACTTCTGAGTGAGAAGTAGTATCATCCACCTGTGGTTCTCTTCCATGAGCTTATTCAGTTGTTTTTTTTAACCCATGTGAAAATCCGTCATTCATGGCAGTGGAGCCTGCTCTTTTGGTTTGGAGACTGTGTCCTGTCAATTTCACTTAATATTCCTGTTCTCTTGTGTAGGAAGAAAGTGAACAGTTTTTCTTAATCAGCTTTTCCATGTTACTTGTGATTTGAGAGACCCCATTGTGTCTGTCTGTGTCAAGTAAATAAAATGAAGGGAAGCAAAGCTGTATACAGCATGGATTTCTGAAGCGGTGTCAAAATTTCCATTGCATTTCCTACTCATGGCCTAAAAGTTCCTAGTATTTGGTTTGCCTATTTAACAGCCAGTAAATAGAACAGAAAAGTTCAGTTAGAAGGGACCTATAGTGATCATCCACTCCAACTGCTTGACCAGTTCAGAGCTGACTGAAAAATAAAGCCTATCATTAAGTGTGTTGTCCAAATGTCTGTTAAACACCAACAGACATGGGGTATCAACCACCTCTTTAGGAGCCTATTCCAATGTTTGACCACCCTGTCAGTAAAGAAAAGGTACTTCTCGGCTCAGGGAGAGTAGAGGTTTGTTAGGCTCAGTTTGGTTTTGTATTGTTTACATCTTCAAGATACCATTTCTGAGTCTGTCAGTTAATACATTAAACTAGGATTGTGTTTTTCCCTGCAGTCTTGTGTTAAATTTCATTTGCCTTGTTTTCAGTCTATTGCTCATGAGGTGCCTGTGCAGCTTACAGTCAGTTGTTTTAGTCCTTGAGTAGTTCATCAGTATCAGCAAACTGTCATTTCACGTCTGATCTCCATTTCCTGGGTCATTTATCTGACACGTCAGTTTATTGGCAGGTGTAGAACTGAGCCCAGATGCCTGTGGAAATCACCTGATGACATGAATTCTGAAAACTAAAAACACTGTGTTCGTGGCACCATTTTTTCTGTCTTCTAACCAGTGTTTTCTTCCACTTGAAAGCCTTACTGCTTATCCTGTTATAGTTTTGTTTCTTTAAAATACTTCTACCAAAGGCCATATGGAAATATATTAACAACTCTAACTGCCTTGTTGCCATGCTTGGTGACTCTTCCAAGGAATCTGAGTACATTTGAGAAGCATGATTTCCTTTATTTAAAGCCTGTTGATGCTTTCCCATGATCCATTTTGTCCAGTCATTCTGGGCTTTATGGAAACTTCTGATTTGTTTAGTATCAGCATCATACTTACTGTTTTGCAGTTTGTGACTCTTCCCTGGAACCCAGTTTAAATAGTCATGTCGAGATTACTGCTTATATGCTGCTTCTTTCCATATAGTTTTGGGTAAGTCATGGGCATGTAAGAAAAATACAGTGCAACTCTGCTGCAAAATCTGGATTGTCCAGAAAGAAGACAAAAATGTGTGAAAGGAAGAGAAAATAGATGGTTAAGATAGTTGAATACTGCCTGGGAGAACTGGCCTATTCATCACTCTGTCAGAATTGGAAATAATTTTTTAAAAAGTCTGAAGAAGCTTTAACTTGTATCTTTTAAATTTATTTTCTGCGTGCCTGTTGTGAGGCAGTCTCATTTGCAGAAACAATGAGCAGTTTAGGCTGCTGTGTATGGGCGAAGGCGCCTATCTACTTACTTCTTTAAAGGATATCTGCTGTGATTCAATTCTGAAGCCAAAAATTATGGAGAATTTTCAGCCCTTAATTTTGTACTTCCATTATCCATGTGAAGGCAACCAACAAAATCAGCTGAGGCCAAAGTGCTGTTTTTTTTATTTAACTGATATCATACTTACGACCACTCTAGAAGAACTTCTAGGACAAATTGCAGACCAAAATGTGGATGTGTTTTTTTTAAGGCTTGGGAAAACTATATGTCTCCTTCTCCAAAAAGGAAGCAGAAAATTACCTAAATACTCAAGAAATAAGTGCTATAATTTCTGCCTCATTTGGTGCAGGGAGCCATATTCCAAATTCTGCATGAAGGGAAAAAGGAAAAATACAATGTCAATCACATTTATAGAAAATGTCATTTGCATCCTTTCTCCAGTTCAGTAAAAGTGCAAACAAAGTCAGTCTGACTTCTTAAAAATTTCATGGACTCTACTGTGTAATTGGTTTAGAGGCTGACTTTGTATTTTACAAGTGAATGGTGCCACTTTATCACAGTGTCACCTTACAGTTGTAACCTGCCTTGGCATATAAGTATAAAATGTGATATACAAGGCATCAGTGCAGTAGTTTGCTTGAATGTTATCATTTAGTGCTTACAGGATTTCATTTTTTCTACACATTTTTGTAGAAGAACATTTGGGAAGGACTAACTCTGGAGTACAAGTGCATGCTTGGCTGTATTATTATTCCCTCTCCTTTCTGCGTTCATGTCCCTTTTTTTTCATCCCTTCCACTTTTTACCCTTTTTATTTTTAACTGAACTTTTCAGAGGTCAAAGTGTGAAAGTTCTAATGAGTTTCACAGTATTGATGGCTGGCTAGTAGGTCAGTATGTGTTGGAGAGCCAGCTGGCACATGCAGCACATGGAAAAGGCTGTAGCAAATCTTACCAGACAGTAGCTGGAGAGCAGAAGACGGGAGTGGTAAGAGAGGTTGCCTTGAGGAAAGAAGAAGCAGTTAAAAATTTTCACACCATTGGAGTGGTTAAACATGCAGAAGAATCACGTCTCTTCAGTGGAAGAGTTTGTTCTGTTACTTTCACCTTCCAAGAATTAGCCAAACCATTCATCCTAAATAGATTTTGTTGGCAATAAAATACTTAATCTGAAAAGCAGCCAGTATTATCTTCTAATAGTTAGGTTTATATATAAGGGCTAATCATACCTTTAGAAAAAGTGATCTTAAATTGCCTCCTAGACAGATATTAATATGTAGGGTTATTTTCCCTACGTATTCCTGTGTTGTTCCCAGCCCTCCTGATTTTTCTACGGTCATAAATGATTTCCTCACTTTTCCAGAAGAGCCTTTAAAATACGCTCTTTTCACTTGACCATTAGGGGCCTCTAGTCCATTTATTAAGTCTAATATTTAAACAAGGTTATCAGGGAAGACTAGCACACATTTAGTGCATAAAAGAGGAAAGGAAATATTTTTAGATACTTCTAGGTCTGAAGTGTTAGGAAAGGAGTCCTGAATTCAAGACTACAGAGTTATTCTACTTCTGTGTATTCCCTCCCATCACAGCCCCCAGTTTGTAATTTAATTGTTCTTTCAGATCAGAATTGGAGAAATAGTTACTATATTATTTAGGGCAATGCTTCATAGCATGTTTAGACTGTGTTGAGATTTTTTAAGGAAAAACAAATGTTGAGTTTGAACTTGGCTTCAGCACTGTAGAGAGCCTTGAATGTTGAATGGTTCTCTGTTTACTGAATTTTCAATTACATTTAAAAATAATTTTTTACCTGTCAAATCTATGCAGCCACAGAAGACTACTGTAAAGTGATCAATATCTTCTAAGTTTATGGAGTTTTTTGACAGTGTCTTGCAAAAAGAGACCATACTGTCTGTTACAGGACTATGTATCTGTTGTGTGCTACCTCTTGTGATTTGCAGCACTTCTTCTAAATGCCTTTTTCTGACACTATTGGCATTTCTTCATGAGAACCTTTCTACAGCTATCCAGTCTTGGATAGTCAGCTGATCCTGTTTACAGGACGAAATTTTGTATGGAGGAAACTTTGAACTGTTTTATAGTTGTTGATCAGTCCATGTTGTTTTGCAGACTTTGGCAGTGGTTTTGTAAGTGTTCCAGCACCAGTATGGAAAGGTCGGATTCCAGTGGAGCTCTGGAGTTGCAGGAGCATGGGATATCACTTTTTCCGGTATTGCAAGAAAGAAATGAGAAGTACATGTAACTGTATTTCTGTTCACTCAGCCATGTTCCCAAAATAAGAAAATAACTTAGCGACATGAAATGTTGGCCAGTGGTCTGGCAGCAGTGCAGACACAAGGCCCCATTGCCCAGTGCCTGTACTTAAGTGTTCTTCAGGACTGTAGGTCATGACCTGGCTGGAAACAGTGTCATAAAACTGGTACAGATTCTTGAGTTTCAGTTAGGTGTGGGACAGTAATAACTATGCCTTACGGAAACCAATGAACTACTTTTCTTAAAGAAACCACTTTAGAGTTGTGGGCAGTCCCTGGTAGTTCTTCTGTGACTCAGGCATTGTGTAAATAGTAGGGAAAAGATCCTTTGACTGAGAGGTGGTTAAGTAGCAGTTGTATGAATTCATTCTTATCCGTAAAAGTGAGTGGTTAAAGAGGATCAGAATGTGGAATGAGATCAGATTTAAGAACTGAAGAATTTTACAAAGCACGTTAATTCGAAAAGGATGACATAGACTGTTACCTTAGTAGGTGTTTTGGACTGTGGATCAGGTTATAATGTATAAATTGTGTTAGCATTAAAGGGCAGAGTGTTGTACAAGCAGCTCTGTGACGCTTCATGGGAAATCTAGTGGGTTGTGGTCAGAAAGTTCAGGGATGATTTCTTCTAGCATATGACCAGAAGAAAACTGAAATTTTCATACCGTTGTATCTACCTGATTTTATGAGTGCTAATCTGTAAAAATGTGAAGCTGATGCAAACCAGTTTCATTTTGGAATGTAGAAAGATCCAAAAATATGTTGCTTGCAAACATTGGCAGAGAGATCTGTTCTCCTGGCTTCTGGATTGGGTATGTCTTGGATAGGAAAAAATTAGAAATTGCTACCATCTGACAGCTGCTTGATTTAAATAAATGATTGTTTTTCCTATTTAATTTGATTTGGTTTGTGTCCACAGTATCAGAGCAGCCACAATAAGCAGCTGTCTTTACAGTCTTAATGGAAGGGGCAAAATCGGTGAATTAATACTTCTTCTAACCTCAAGTTGAAATATCAGCAGGTTCATTGTGTAATGGGCAGATTCAAATGACTGTTCAGATTGTGACACTTTGAGGGCTTGCATGCTGAGTTTAGCACTAACCTAATGTGGTTGCACAGCCTTTAGCTTAGAGGTGGTTTACAGAAGGATGGAGCAGACTGCATAGCAAATGATTATTCTTACCTGCTCGCCTGCTCTGCTTTCTGGTAGTTCGCTGTCTTCCTCTGGCATGTGCATGTCAGTATCAGTGATAGCCCCATGGTGTCTTCTCTTTTTAGCTCCTTAGGTGACACAGTCAGTAATGTGCCTTAAGACCATATTTGACCAGTCACTGTTGGAAACAAAGCTGTGTAGGTGGAGGCCCAGTAGGCATCTCTTCTGCTTGCTGCTTCTCTCTCTGTATCCGTCAGTGTGACTCCCTGTGCTGCTTTACCTTGGACTACTGTGTAGGATGGCTGTAGGGTGTCCCTTTTTGTCTCATAGAATCACAGAATGCTTTGGGTTGGAAGGGACCTTAAAGATCATCTTGTTCCAGATCCCCCACCATGAGCAGGGAAACCTTACACTAGAAGGTGACAGAAAGAAAGTCTCCACTGTCTTAATGCATAAGTTTAAGCTTGGTTTACCTGTATGTATTATCTTATACATTTTTCTTTATCTTAAGATACCTTTTATGAGACAATCATGCCTAGATTATATTGTCTTCCAAACATGATTATATTCATTTGGATCTCCTCGTTCTACCTTGTATTTATGTATGTGGACTGGTGAAAACACCACTAACTCTAGGTCTGAGCTCTTGTCTTCCAGAAAGTAAATCCTGAAAGCTTGGATTCATTTGGTGCTAGAATTCTGCCTTGGCTTTATACAAGCAGGAAGCACTCATTCTGCAGATGGCTAGAAATTGTTGCATACCTGTCATTATCCAAATTACTGTGGAGGAAAATTTTATTGCATTAAACACAAGTATCTAATGATGAGTTATCTTCATTTTTTGCAGCGGGTTGTTCATTTACTGTACCCATTTGCTCAGATACTGTCTCATTAGGTGGAAGACTATTTTAGGTACTTCTTTTTCTGTCTTCTTCCCTTGTAACATCACACATTCCTCCCCAGTTTAGTTACATTTCTCCTATATTTCCTTAAGAAGCAGCATTGTTATTTAAAGGATATCATATTTGCCAAGGCAGAGGGCTTATCAGTTCATGTGAGCACTTGTGTCCGTTTTTGCTTTATTTCATGTGAAGTAAGAGTATTATGTCCTGGTCCCAGAAGGACAGATTCAGTGGTTATTCAGCACTAAATCTTTTCACAAACAGTTATTCATGACTTAAAAAAAAGTTTTTTTCTGTTCCTTTGCAGTCACTCTTGGAAGCACATGATATTGTGGCTTCAAAATGTTACGATTCCCCTCCTTCTAGCCCAGAAGTCAATAATTCTTCAGTGAACAACCAGGTTGTTCCAGTAGATGCTATTCGTATCCTTGGAATTCACAAAAGAGCAGGAGAACCACTGGTAAGTAATTGAGAATGAGTGTGTCTTAAAGTGCTAGTGAAAAGATCTGCTTGTACCTGATTTTTGCATTATATCTTAATTATTTCCATTATGTTGTGTAATTTAGTGGGTGATAAGCTCAGTATTGAGGGGTTGAAATAGGAAGATACTTTCATGTACTCCATCCCATTCTCTCCCAGAAGTAATGGGGTAGTGATTAGGCAGTCACTGGGCTGAATGATCTGCTAGCCTAACTGACTAACACAACATGTGTTTGGTCCTGATATGAGATGACAGGATCGCATGCAAGCAAGAACAAGTCATTTTTTAGTCGTATGAAAACCTTGTGTTGAAAGCACTTCTGTGTCACGTGATGCTTCCTGTATCAGGAGCTCTTAAACTGTAGTAGCTGTAACTGTTTTCATTGGAGTGGGTGGAATATCCCACAGCTGTGTATCGTGCTTGAGATAATGGTAAAATGAAACTGAAATTCAAACAGTGGCACACTGGGTGTCATGTACCTCTTTCAGGGAGTCACATTTAGAGTTGAGAACAACGATCTGGTAATAGCCCGAATTCTTCATGGAGGAATGATAGATCGGCAAGGTCTTCTGCATGTAGGTGACATTATTAAAGAGGTGAACGGTCACGAGGTTGGAAACAATCCAAAAGAATTGCAAGAACTGCTGAAAAACATCAGTGGAAGTGTCACTTTGAAGATTCTCCCCAGCTACAGAGACACTGTCATTCCTCAACAGGTGAGTAGTACATTTCTGATGATTCTGTGAAAAGAGCTTCATCTTAGTACTTTATTGTGTAAGATTCTTTAAGATTCTGGATTAGACATATTTTCTAGACATATTTCCATTTTGTGAATATAGTGCTAGGAGGAAGAGTAAAATGTATTTACCTCTAATTACATTTTAGAAATGGCTTTATTCACCTAATATGCCTCCCTAAAAATTTTGAATTAGTGTCTAAAATTGTTAGGCATTTTTATGCTACATATAAAGCACGTTTCTTTGACTTTAAATGCCCTCTGATGACCTGACTGCAATCACACTTCATGCAGCAAAGTGTGTGTGTTTATAACATGGTTAGTGTCGAAATAATCAGTTTCACAGACTTCAGAAACATATTGAATTAAACAGATGAGCTTGAATTTGCTGACTTCAGTGGGAACTTGGATGGTGGCTATTCCTTGTGCTTTTATTGTTGCTGTAGGCTGTCAGTTTCTCCATGGCAGAAGTGACTTCCTGAGCAAAGTCAGTATCTTTGAAACACCATTTAAGATACTCCTTCAGGTAGTGGGTCTTAATGCCTGTGACTATAACAGGCTATGGTTCCACTGAGGGAATGTGCTTTATTGAGGGAGGTGCAGGGCTTCCTTTGCTTCCCAGCCTGGTACAAAGAGAATCAAAGGTGTTTTCTGTTCAGTCATGTAACCTACCCTTTCTTCCCCTGCATCAAATTTGAGTCTTAAGCAGTTGCATCTCCTGTTACTTTTAAAACATTGAGTTCATGGCAAAAATAATTCTTAAGATTCCACAAGCTTTAAATACAGTGCTCACATTCCAAGAATTTTTTTGTATTTTAAAGTAATTAAAAGTTAGAATTCTAATTGAGTTGTATATGCTGAAATGCAAAAATGAGCATTTTGTAATACCATGTCCAAATGGAACAGATTTTTTTTATTATTTTTATCATGAAGCTAATTCAGCCAAGGTTTGCACTGTTGACTATTCTGTCCCAGTTGCTGTATAACTTTTTTCCCTCTAGATTGCATTTTATGTGCCAAATGCAACTTGGATCATATCAAGCTTTTTATGCTGTAGGTAAAGACATGACTTCAGTTTGACAGATAGATTAGTCAGAATGTATTTTATAATGCTTAAGCCTTGTTAATTTTTACACCTTTCAGGTTTTTGTGAAGTGTCATTTTGATTATAATCCGTATAATGACAACCTCATCCCATGCAAAGAAGCAGGTTTGAAATTTTCTAAAGGAGAAATTCTTCAGATTGTAAACCGGGAAGATCCGAATTGGTGGCAGGTTGGTAAAAAGATTTAAATAAGTAAAATAAAAAAAAACAGAAAAGCATCAGTAGTTGCCTTAATAATAGACTCTTTAAATTATGGTCTTCTTCCATTTAACAGTAGATACATGAAAAAATATTTACACTGCAATCCAATTTCAAGCTAATACAAAGATATGAAGCTGAAACAGTAAAGGAAAAGGAATGTTTTAAATAGTATATGTAACACTCATTTTACTGTTAGTGCTGTTTATTTGTCTTTGTTCTTGTATCATAAGCCTGGACATTCCCAAATCAGTTTAAGGTGGACAATTTCTAGGAAAAAAGTCTTAGTTTGACTGTAATTGTGGTAAGCCTTCCCTGACAGCAACTGTGGAAGAAGTGGACACCTTCCTGAGTGCTGAGAGTTGGAGAGGGGAATTACTATTGTGGATTTGAAGAGGGTGAGGGTAGCTGTTTGGAGAGGCTGTATGTTTTATTTCTATAGTGGTGGTCCGTGTCTGTGAGCTGTATCATGCATGCTCATAGTCAGTGTTTGGCGCTGTTTCAAATACTTACAGTTCATCCTGGTTTAAGGTGGTATTTCTACATCCAGTCCTTCAGTAGAAATGTAACCTTATGCTAATCTTATGCTTATGCTATGTTTATTTTTTCCAAGACACTATGCACATTAAACATTATCAGTGCCTTTGAAAATGAGACAAGTGAACCTTTAAGACCCTTTTCTCAACTAAGATCCTCAAAACTGGCATTTGAGGGTGAGAAAAGAGTTTCACATTATTAATTTCCCTTTCTGCCTCTGCATTGCTCACCCTTTGCAAGGTTACAAGCAGAAGAGAGCCAGACACTACCTAAGAATAAGATATATGACTTCTTTAAAAGCAGGAGAAATATTCCAATATACATCAACAGCTGCTGAATTTTGTTGCTTCTCGGTGACAGTAATAACAGAAAGAAAGACAATAAAAAGTGTGAGGAAAGGCTGAACATTTACTGCTGCCAACTTAATTAGATTCAGAAGTAGACACTCCAAAACTCTGGAGGAGTTTGATGTTCAGCTCCCATGCTGACATCTGTATTGCCTTTCAAACTCTGCAGTTGTAACTTGTGGGAGTCCAGGAGAAATAAATGTTCAAAGCTCAATCTGGCAAGATTGAAATGTGTTAAATCAGTATAGCATATTGCTATGCAGATCATGTCCCAGGAAGAAGTTCAGTTTTTCCTCATGCTTCCTAGAAATGCTAGACTGTTAATGAAAACTTCATACTGTAAAAAATCAGTTAGTCATAGATAAAAGCATACAAGTTGAAAAGCAAACATCCCCGGTTAGCAAAAGAAGGATTTATTGCAAGCAAAAGAGTTATGGAGAATTAAACACTTCATAACTGTATTTGTGTGTGTTAAGCTTGCTGAGAATTGAGCTTGCCATAAAATTATTTTATAGAGAATTTTAGCCAATTCATTACTGGGAATACTTAAGTTACTGAGATTTTAAATCTGTAGTTGCTTAGTGCAAAAACCTTGAAGGCATGATAAGGGATGTGCTACTGGCATTCACTGGGAAATGACAGTTAATAAACTGCACTGGAACCTGTTTGGAGCAGCTCAAGAATACAAAATAAGTATACTCTATGCTAGAAAATCTTGAGTTTTGTCACCTGAGACTTCAGTGTCTGGAGACAGAGAATTCCACTTGGGAATTTTATGCCAAAGTTTTATGGCTGCAAGAGCTTACTAGTGTAATGGGAACCAGTAATGAAACTTGCATCTATTTTACTGAAGTTTCCTGAATTTTAATACTCAATAGCAAGACACTATTCCTGTAAAGGAGAATTTTAATATTTACATCTGACTTTGAATTTCTAAGTCTCAATAGTAAATGTATCATCACGCATCACTGAGAAACTGGTAGTGAGGACGTCAGTCAACACCATGTTGATGAGAAAAATGCTTCTTGCAAGTTAAATACAATTATTTGTTTGTTTGTTTGTTTTTCCCCAGGCTAGTCATGTCAAAGAAGGAGGAAGTGCAGGTCTAATTCCTAGCCAGTTCCTGGAAGAGAAGAGAAAGGCTTTTGTTAGGAGGGACTGGGACAACTCAGGTGAGACAGTGAATTTCAGGAGTAGATTTTGCTCTGACTCCATTTGTTTTGCTTTTCCTTCATAAATAATAGAAACACTGCTGTGTGAGATTACACAGATTATTGTGAAATGCTGAATTTTATATTTTGGCTTTGGCTGAAGGACAAAGGGTGAAGTGTCTCTGTTTAGTGTTCGAAGATACATGAATTACTTTTGCCACCTGGTGAGGAAAAGCTGAATGAGGTGGGACAAGCAGTGTGCACTTTAAAAAAAAACTGTATGGTATGCAGTGAAAGTTAATAAGCTAAACATGAATTTTTCATCTGCTTTCTTTTCTAGAAAAATAATGTTTTTCTCTGTGTTCAGTTCTTCCTGTACCATTTGATGGGTTTGTAAATAAATGTAATTTCTTGCCCTAGGATATATACAATTCTAGAATAGTCCTTCTAAATTTACTAATCTAAAATTTCATATATTCATGTAAATAAGCTTTAGAAATTAGCAGAAATTGTGAGTTCATCTAGTTGTTTCTTTTTTAGGGCCTTTCTGTGGAACAATAAGCAGCAAAAAAAAGAAAAAGATGATGTATCTCACTACAAGAAATGCAGGTATCTCTTAATATTACAGGAAAGTCAAAGTTCTTTGGGCTTCAAAACTTGCAGAGTGTAGTGTAATCCAAAGCTAAAGATTTGCAGTAAAATGTTTGATTTGATAGATCAGAGAGTTTTTATGGCTTAAAAGCAGTAGTGTAGACATGGCTGTGCTGAGTACATAATTTGGTGGGTGGAAATCAGAGAAGAACTGGGTATTAAGAAAACAAAATGAAATGTTTGCTGCCAATGGGCTGAGGGGATAGGATTTTTCCTTTCTTTTCAGCATTGGTGAGGCCACACCTAAGTGTACTGGGCATGTCCCCAGTGCAAGAAAGATGTGGACATAGAAAGGTGTTGAAGGGACTGGAGCATCTCACCCATGGGAAAAAGCTGAGACAGCTGGGAATGTTCAGTCTGGAGGAGGCTCAGGGCAGGTCTCATCAATGTGTACAAATAAATACCTGAAGGGAGGGTGCAGAGGATGGAGCTGTGTGGGCTCTTTGCAGAGTAGCCCAGTGACACAGGGCAAGAGCCAACAAGCAGCACAGGCTCTGAATGTCAGAAAACACCTTTTCCACTGTGAGGGTGACTGAGCACTGGCACAGGCTGTCCAGAGAGGTTGTGGAGTTGTCTTTGGAGATACTCAACAAGTGTCTGGATGTGGTCCTGGGCAATGGGGTGGATCAGATGCCTTCCAGAGGTACCTTCCAACCTCAACCATCCCATGATTCTGTGGAAGTTCATCCCATGATTCTGTGGAAGTTCACTAATTGTTAGTCACAGTTTTCCCCTTCTGATCAAACAGTGACTTTCTCCTTGGAAGTAAAAGTAAGAATCTGACCTCATGCTGTCCATGGAGGAATAACTATGCTATTCTCAAACCAATTTAAAGCAAGAAGTCTTGTATCAGACTTACTGCCTTCTGAGTACTGTTTATATTCAGATGGGATCTGTTAAACAGCAGGACTATTTAATTTTTTTTCTTACAGCCCTGAGTGTATATTAAAGTTTGTTGTACATTTCTCAATATAGAATTTGATCGCCATGAAATCCAGATATATGAGGAAGTAGCCAAAATGCCTCCTTTTCAGAGGAAAACCCTGGTCTTGATTGGGGCCCAAGGAGTGGGGCGAAGGAGTTTGAAGAACAGGTTCATTGTGCTGAATCCTACTAGATTTGGAACTACAGTGCCATGTAAGTTGTCAGTGTTCCTACTGTAATATCACACTTTGATTAACTGGAAAGTACCTGATATTTATCGGAGTGATTCACTGTAGGAGTGATTTTGTCAGAGCATAAAAATTATATAGAGTGGGAAAACAAAAGGCTCTTCCTGTTTTCAGACAACTGAACTAACATATGACCGTGAAAATATTTGTAACTAGCACTTAAATGTTACTGATGCTTCAGAGAACCAGTTTTTGTCTGTGCAGTATTTCAGTCTGGGTTTCCTCAGTGTCAGTCACTGTCCATTACTGAGGGGATTCCATAAGTTCCCAGTAGCCTTCTGTAATGAGCAGCCAGTGGAGTTTCTCAGGTCTGCGTTTTAGTTTAGCACCTGTGGACTAGGCATCATAAAGTTTTGCTCTAGTATTAGAAATGTAGGGAAAAGCAGCAAACTTCCAATAAAACTGAAGTAAGTGTTTGTGATCCCCAAGATTTGTATGACTATTCAATACTTTAATCTATTTAGCCTTAAGCAGATGATCTTTCATTTTTTCCTCTATAGACAGCAGAAAAAAATCATCTTTTACCTAAAGCATGCTTTCTTGCCTTTCTTTCAGATACTTTTACATCCACCCTTGTTTTTTTTACCTCCTCCCTCCTGTTTGACTGCTGACCAGAGAAGCCCTCTCTAGCTACATTATTCTTCTCCTGCCATGTGCTTTTCAGAATTTCAAAACCAGTCTGTTCCCTTCTGTTGCCGGTGGGCAAGAAATAGATCTGATAATAATAGGAGGAGGGACAGGTCTGAAAGATGAATTGTGCAAGATGAGAGAACCAGTCTCTCTCATTTGCTGAATCTCTAGCATCAAAACTGGTCAGGGCACTTAGAATTGGTTTGTGGACCTGATAACAAGGTTGACTACTCAGTGTTTCTTTTTTAAAGAAATTTCCTGGGAATTTCATTATTTTATATTGGCAAAATAGTAAGAGACTTTTTTATTGCTTTGAAAATTCTTACTCTATTTCAAAAAAGCCTTCAGAATTATTTATTTCTCTAAAATGCTATATAGGTGATTGACTATATGCAAGTAATGCAACACAGTTGTTGAACATTCTTCAAAGGCATTAAACTTTTCCTAATCTGATAGTCTCATCATGCGCATGCAATGTGCAGTTTATTGTATATAGAACCTCTTCTCTACTTTAGATTTTAAGTGGGATAATCAGTAAAGTTAGTTGGTCTTTGTTTAGAAGATAATTCTCCAGGTGATTCATAAACAAATTTGTGTGGGATGTATTTTGGAAGGTGTGAAATGGGTGAAATTTGTGTAGGATGTGTTTTGGGAGATGAGAAATGGGTGAAATTGATTCATTGTGCTGTGGGGAGAAGCATGTTCTTGGTGCTGAGTTCTAATCCAGCACGTGGTGGTGTGGTTTTTCTTCAGTTTGGATAACTGAACTGTTACATCATCTCCTAGCTGCAGAATGTTAACACTTACTCTCCAAAATTAATTGCAAACTGATAAATGATTCTTTTTAATGTACTATATTAACCTCTATAGTTTTAATCTTTCCACAGAATCTTGACTAAAACTAGATGGTCTAGTAATATATTTATTCTTAACAGCTTCAGATGATCATTTCTCCTGGCACTTGTGTTTCCTGTAAGATTGAAGGATAGGATATTACTGGATAGGAATAGAAATTACTGGATAGGGAAAGATTGCTTTCCACTTGTCTCAACAAGGTGCACCAAGTGATGATAGTATTACCAAAGGAATGCATTGACTGTTACATTTAATATGTTCTCGAGTTCAAATCTAATTAAATGTAAGTAGCAGGTAGTTAATATGGTGACAGGACAGCAAAGTCAATAATCATCTGATGTTATATTTCATTTTACTTTTTTAAAATTGTATTTTTACTTTTTCTTGCTTAAGTAATGTCTGTACCGCACAGTGTAGCCAATACTCAAGATAGTTGATAATGATTTACTCAAATACTGGCTTTAATCCTTCTACAGGGAATTTGCCTTGCTTTAAAAGGGACATTGTCCTGGAAAGCAGCAGTAACTGGCCCCTGCTAAGGTTCTGCTACAGTGGTTGGGCTGCTTCTGATCTTTAAGCTAAATTTCTTTATAGCTAACTCAAGTAATTCTACCCTGAACAACAGGGCAAATACAGAGAGCATTGTTTTTGGGGATGAGATGGGGCAGATCTTCTTGTGCTCAGCTATTTTCAGAAGTACATTTGGCTTTTGAGAGTTAAACTTCCATTTGATTTCCAAGTCACTTAAATAAATATTTATTAAGTGAATAATTGAAAAGATGATATGAATGAGTATTGTATATGGTGTGAAGGAGTAAGACAAAGGAAACAGGCAAATGGGTGAGTAAGCAACATACAGGAGGGATTATAAATAAAGTGAACAGGAGAGGCTGTGCTCCATTTTAAAGTTTATCTAGAATAATGAATAAACCTGTAGATGGAGCAATCACAATTGTATATATATGTATAACAATGAATAAATGAATTGTATAAAATGTATAACAGTGTGTAGTATAGTCTCCATAACTTAATACGCAGTCCAGTCTCATATTTGTATTCCAGATATAAAACTAAAACATTACATTTATATTGTAAATTTTTTTTAGTTACTTCACGAAAGCCAAGAGATGATGAAAAAGATGGGCAAGCATACAGATTTGTGTCACGAGCTGAAATGGAGACAGATATTAAAGCTGGCAGATACTTAGAGCATGGGGAATATGAAGGAAATCTTTATGGCACCAAAATTGATTCCATCCTTGAAGTTGTTCAGACAGGAAGGACCTGCATCTTGGACGTAAATCCACAGGTATATGATTTATAATATTATTATAACAAGTGTTGGATTATAATGTTGAAGAGGTGAAGAGAGAGGCCTTCAAATTTGAAGGCTTCCTATCTGGTTTCAAGGTTACAGTTATCAACTGGATTCTTGTGTTTGTGACACTTGCTTGGAATGAGTTAGAAGGATGGAAAAAACCCAACTTAAATTCTGCATGAAAGAGGAGTCTTGCAGAGTAGTAAATAATCTTTGAAGCCAAGGAAAGAATGATGCTGAGCATTTCAAAAGGCAATGCAGGAATCTCTAAAATAGAAATTAGAATCTTCATTTATGTGTTGCTGCCCATTGTAACAGATGACTTTTGTGGTGTCCCTTAAGTAATGGAAAGATGTGGTGAGTCATTCTCAAACTTTGGTGTTTTGGTTTTTTCTTTTTCTTTCCTTCTAGGCCCTAAAAATACTGAGGACTTCAGAATTCATGCCCTATGTGGTGTTTATTGCTGCTCCAGAGTTGGAGACTTTGCGAGCTATGCACAAGGCTGTGGTAGATGCTGGAATTACAACCAAACTTCTCACTGTAAGCAGATAATTCTTATTTAGTTTGCTTTGAACAAATTGCTCTTAGATTTTTAAAGAATTCTTTACCATTCATTTTAGATGGGATTTGTTCTGAAATGAGTATCTCTAAGAAAAATCAGGCAAGACCTTTGCTGATTACCTAGTAGAAGTTAATCAAATATTATAAGGAAGATTGCTTCTTTCTTACAAATAGACCTCTTACACTGAAGTGTTGATTACAAAAATAACTTGTAACATGTACTTTGGGAACTGTCACCTTTGATTATTTGCAGCAAATGGTAGATATTTCATGGTGGCAATTGTTCTTTTATGCATATGTCTTTCCTTGACTTTCCCATCTCCCTCCACACCCAAATTTTTGTTCCTGTTTGTCTTAATAATGGATGCATGCTTTAAAAATGGAATCTCTAATGCTTGGGAAAGATATTGCAGCTTGTGTCAAAAAAAGGAAAAAGCAAAAAAGCCACCAGCCAACAAACCAAAAAAAAAAAGCCCCAAGAATGCAGGTAGTCCTTGTTTTCACTACTGCAGCAGCATGTGCTGCACTGAGAATGGCTGAGAGCTGCCAGAATAAGAAATGTTGAACAGCTTCCCCTGATGGTCCTTGGATTTGTCATGTAAGGTGAAGTGGCATGTTTTGTTCATTAGATCTTCCCTCCTTTTCTGAGACACAATGTGTAGCAGAGGGAAATAAGATGTTTCCTCCAAAGCAGCAAAGTATAAATACTCTGTGTGGGCATGAACTTTCCCAGCTGTAGGAGCAAAGGAAAAAAAAGCCAGATTGAACAGTTC
Organism: Hylia prasina; assembly: GCA_013397195.1. Lineage (NCBI taxonomy): Eukaryota > Metazoa > Chordata > Aves > Passeriformes > Sylviidae > Hylia > Hylia prasina. The sequence continues at coordinate 494,663 of VYXD01013461.1, read as the reverse complement.
AACTTCCCCAACGGAGAAGAGCCATGTTTTGCTGATGGCACATAATGATAGCACTGCAGCTTCATAGGAATATCTTGAATAAATGCTGACAGGGCATTCAAAGCTAATAAATGGGGGGAGTGGGTTAGTATTATCACGAAATGAGTATATGATTTTTAGTCATGGGTTCTGGTTATTATGCATTCTAGTATCTCTGCGGATGCTCAGTCATTCCTCTTTCCTGCCCCAAATGAACCCTGAATTTTATGGTGCATATACAAGAAGGCAAGGTTAAAACTGCCCAGACAAGTATAAAAATAATTTCCTGCACTTCCTTAAATTTGATTCCCTAAGGGACATCCTTGCCACTGTATTACTTCTTATGAATAATAAAGAGCATCATTAAATTTCAAATACGCATTTATGTGTCTTTGCAGATTCTGCATCACATCCCTGCACAGGTATATAGAGTGTGATTTGCTATTTCATATTCTTGTGCTTCCTGAACAAATGAAAAACAAATGTCATTTAAAGTATCATGGTTTGCCTGTTAGTGGACCTGCCTGTATTATTTCTAGCATCCTAACCCATGCCAGTACAAAAAGTCTGGCTCTTGTGGTCGTAAATTTACTTGTCTCCATCATTCACTGTGAAGGAAAGGCTATTGACAAACTTAGTTTTGGCATTTATACTGACAGCTGCATCAGGACTTGAAAATACTGAAATAAGTAATGTAAAGGGGGACAAATCTCATAACTGCTTACAAAAAAATGCCGTTGTGCAAAAATGGAGAGGAATTTTTAAAGAATCTAGGACTAGCAAAACACAAAAATGTGCTCAGAGGCACTTTATAAAGGCTTCATAATGTAGGAATATAAATTTCCTCCATATTTTGCAGCTCATGTCACGACTGGAGTAATGCAGCAGTAGTTTACAAATGAGGGACTGGTGTCAGGTGAGCCAGGCTGGAATGTTGTCTCTAAGAGCCATTCTAGAGCCTTATTCTGCTAGAAATTGTCTTTCATTTCAGACTAATTTAAAATCTTGTATTTGTTGTGCCTTCTGTGGAAATAAAAGGGACACAAATTTACAAAACAGATTGACTCAGTCATTCCTAAAGCGTTAATTTTATTCTGGTTGGATCACCAGTTGCCCATACAAATGAACTGCTCATTGTGCACACCAGCCCAAGTTCATGTGCTTCTGTTGATTCTCTTCAAAATTTTAAGATTGGCAAGCATTTGCTTGCCATATTTAATGTTATTGACACAGCTCAGAACTTTTCCAGCCTTTTCAATGTATTTTAGCTAAATTTCTGTGTGAATTTACTATTAATGAAAGCTCTCCTTATTTTTAAAATATATTTGGTATCTAGCTTTAAATAGTTGCAGTATGTGCTGAAAGGAGCTTCTTCTGCATCTATAAGGATTTGCCAAGTCTTATCTTTAAATCTCTAGTAAGATTTAGATTCACTAATCCTTACAAATCTCTTCCACAGGACACTGATCTGAAAAAAACAGTGGACGAGAGCGCCCGGATCCAGCGAGCCTACAACCACTACTTTGATCTGACCATTGTAAATGACAACCTGGACAAAGCCTTTGAGAAGCTGCAGACAGCCATCGAGAGGCTGAGGCTGGAGCCACAGTGGGTCCCCATCAGCTGGGTCTATTGAGCTGTTCCAATGAGAGCTTAAGTAACAAATAAAGTCAACAGCAGCAAATGTGACGTGTAGATACTGATGATAACCTACAGCACCTGTGCATTTTTACTCTGTGTATATTCAAAAGTACACTGTTCTGAATTTTTATAAAAATGTTGAAGAGAAAGTGTACTTAAATATGTAATTTATTTTAATTTTTCTAACTTTTTACAGATAACCTTTCTATTCATATCACATGAAGGAAATGCGTTTAAGCATTTTTCTATGTTTTGATTTAGTACCTTTGCCTTTTTCATCTAAGAAACTTTCATTCACTTCAACATTTACATCTTGGTCTTACATTTTCACTGTGATTAAAAAAAGGATACTTGAAACAATTTTTGTAAAATTTGTTAATGTCAGTGTTTAACTGATCAAAAATCTATAGCTCTTATTAGGAAAGAACATTAATTTCTTTGGGGTTTTTTTCTTCTTTAAAAAATAATAATTTCATGGGAGCAGAATTTTAAATATTAAAAGCAGTAACAAAAACACAGGTCCATTGCTCCAGCTACTTTCAGCTCAGTGTTGGTGCATTCCTGATGTTTCACAAGTTCTTGATATCTCTTGATTTAGATAACTTTTGTGTAGGTTCCCTTATATCTGTCTCCTAAAATAACATAGAGCAATACCTTGCAAGCTGCTTATTAGGCTTTCTTGGGAGCCAACCTGTTAGCCCATTACAGTTGAAGTATTGACATTAGAAAGTCATATGCAAGGTAATTCAGTGCAATTTGAATAATGGTGAAGTAGCTTGAGAGAGAACCTGATAATGTGGAGCCTTGTTGGTGACACTTAACGTTTAGGACTATTTATTCACACTTGTGAAAGCACATTGCTTAAAAAAAGAAAAAGGCATTTTGTTTGCTTAGGACATTGTTCTGTATTTATATAGTGATCTGTGGCTTCATTTCCTGTGATGTCTAGCTGGGTTCTAAATTATCTTTTAAATATTCGTGTGTGATCAACTGCTGTATTTTATGAGTGTTGTGTAATGGCATTTCTGTGCTTTTTCTTACATTGTTTTCAATTGCATTTTTCATTAGATAGCTTGTGAATTGGAAGCTTACTGCTAAAAAGCAATGTTGTTTATAAGTTTTTTTGTTTACAGTGTATTTCCTTTTTAGTGACAATTCTCCCCTCAGTAGGCTCATTGATATAATTCGTATTAGGTTCAGGTTCATTGATCAAAACTTAAGCTGATGTAAATTTCTACTTACTGAGAGCAGAAGGAACATACAGCTTGTTGCTCAGATGAGCTCTTTTTGTGACCATGTTTTATGTAACACTATCAGCTGTTGTATATAGTCACATGCACCATCACATACCCGGTTAGGTGTCTAAACTGAAGTCATCTGTTTAATTCCTCTTCCATCTGCTGACAGGCACCTCTGGCTTCTGGATTATTTTTCAACACCAAAGTGTGACCCAGAATGCTATCAAAAGGCATCTTCCTCAGAACTATTTCTGGAGGAAGACAGGCTTAGACACTGTAAGACAGTATTGCTTCCTGGGGCTCTCAAAAGACTTTTATGTGCACAAGGAAAAGAAAAAATGGCGTGGATGGAGTAGAGGAAAACTGTGTTTAAAAAAACCTTAAAACACCCATATACAACAGATGGTTTTTACACAGCCTGTAAAGTTGGTTGTTGTGGGGGAGGCGGGGCAGAGGAGACTTGAAATCCCAGTGTGCATGGAAAATGTTAGTTAAACTTGTGTATAGCATAGGAGATCGTTGTGGCTCTTAATACTGAGATTTTAGTCTTTCAGAGGGAGTGTGAAATTCTCTAAGGAAAATTTGTACGATTGCTTTTTTTTATTGTTATGCTTTCCAGGATGTGTTTTCTCTGGTTTTGTTTAAGTTTGGCAGAGCTCTTAAATGTGGCACTAGCATGGGACTTGTAGTTTTCTTTCCCAGGAGACAGTTCTGTGATCCTATTGCTCAGAAGCTACTTTGAGAAGTGGATGGAGTGTTGTGTGTAGCAGCAGATGATAGCAGGGCTGTTGCTTGGCTATTTCAGTGGTTTGCTTTTGGCACTCTGTGCTGAACATGACTGAACTGTGTTTGTGTACTGTGTCATGGGAGACCTCCATATGCTGTAAATAGGATGTGCTGTCTTGACAGATAAGATGCCTTTTCATTATGAGTTAGAAATATACTCTTATGCCAAAAGTGGGCTGAGTTCACTTTTCCCCAGTGAATGGAACAAGAAGATTCTTCAGTTCACTCACCACAGTAGTTCATATCAGAAACATCACTTATTTTCGTATTTTTTTCCATAAATTTACTGAACCAAACACATGAAACACAGCCACCAAGGTTTAGTCTGGAAAGCCTGTCTCTGCTCATTCTGTTTCCATCGGAGGGAGGATACTGTCAAGAGTGTGTCCCTAGTTAGCAAGCTCCAGAATAGCCACATAATTGCTAAAGCCTACAGCTTCAGTGTTTGCTACAGGTTCACACCCTGTGCTTCAATCAGGCAGTGGAGCGCCGTGGCTGAGCTTTGGGTGGTGGTGTAGATGGCAGTGAGCAATTCTGCAGTGCAGTTCTGAAGCAGTAAGAGAAGGTGACTCGCTTGGGTTGGCACAGAGATCCTGTGGAAGTACCTGCAGGTCTGATTTGGTTGTGTGCATGCCAGGCCGGGGGAAAAACAACCCAAACTCAACCACCACATCCCCTGTACCTGCTTGTTAAATCTTGAGGGTTTACACTGGCGTGTTTAATGGTGAGAGGGGGAGAGAGGTTGCTTTGTTTCTTTGTGGCAGTTTTGGGGTTTGGCACAGTCAGATTTTCATCAGGGACTCTGCTTAGTTTGTCCCCACCTGGTAGAATGACTGGCATAAAGTTACTATCCTTTAGAAACAATGTTCTTGGAGGTTCTGGAAATGCCGGTGTGGTTTCAGTCACATCCCCAGCACTGATAGTCCCTACCTGCCAGGGTGTGCTGCATCAGCTGTGGGACTGGGGCCTGTACATTGTGCAGTTAGGGGAGAAAGACACTATGAAAGGCTCATTTTGAACAAGAGAAAACATTTCATAGAACACCTGTTTGGAGTATTTTGGAGGAGTTAACTGGGATTTCATGTTACCTCATTCTGTACTAAGCATTCATTTTCCAGATACTAACAGGAAAACTTTACATTGACTGTTAAAGATTACAATAGGTGTGTCTGAGCGAGGTGAAGATGCTGCTAAATGTTTAAGATATGTGGTATGTATCACAAGATAAATATTTAAGTAGTTTAGACAAGTAAATTATCAAATAGTTGTCTGTGTATATGTATGTATGTGGATGGTAAAACAAAAAATGCTCATGTTGGTTATCACATTACTAAACTACCATGACTTAATCCAGAAATGTACCTGCATGTGAGACTTTAGAACTGGTACACTTCTCTACCTGGTTTATTGTGTTTACTAATGTATATTTTTCTAAATATACAGATATTTCAATCTAAAAAAAATTCTATATTTATCTGTAATTTCTATCTGTTTTGGACAGTGCATGAGGTGCTGTATAATTCTGTACATATAGAGACTTATAGAAGAAACACTGTAGTTGCCCTGTGAATGAAAAGTTATACATAGAAGTTCAGTCAGTATGCCAAGACCTGTAAGTTATTTCCCTGAATTCACCAAAAATTAACTTTAGCATGCACCAATCTCAACTCTCCTGTAAATACTGTGGTGCACTGTGTACCCAGGTGATGACCTTGCTGTCTCTAAGTGTTACAGCAGGTCAGTATGCTTTAGGTTCTGCATCATGTGACAAGATGCAGTCCAAGATTAGTGCGGTAATTATAATGGAATACATCATCTTTCATAGATTTATAAAGGTCTTTCAAAATGTTCTGAAAATCTACAGCAAAGGTAAACATGGAGCAGAATCACAGATCTTTGTAGGCAAGGAAAATCGAGTTCATAACCGATGCAGTATCCGTTACTTGGGCTGTATTCTCAGCTCAGGGCAGCTCTGTGTACTTGTACAAAAGCTTTGTGGAGCAGGATGGCAGATCAGCTCATTGCTTTTGAATTAGTGTTTATAGAAACTGTCACATCTCGGCTGAACTCAAATTGTGACATTCTTTTCCTCATCCTTTCTACTCACTGCATCTTCTAAAATCATACCTAAAGTGACTTGCTTACAAATTGCGTGCAGCTCAGTGCTCAGGAAGTCACCTGGGCTTGGTTTTGTTTTCTGAAGAGGGTGATTCAGCTAAGAAATAGGAAACTGCTTTCTCTTTGAAACACAGAAAATCCCTGGCTAGGTACCCCCTGAGCCCAATTGGCCTCTGCTATGCTCAAGGACCAGTGGAGAACAATCAAGCAGAGCACTCCAGAGATCAGGAACTGGGTTCTTACCTATCCTTATGCATGAGCCAATATTGCGACCGTAAACTCCCTTCACCTGTCCCATGGTTTCCCATCCAGGCTTCCTGTAACTTGCTTCTCAGCTCATGCTGAACCTTGTCCCAGTGAGGCCGTGTCCCAGTGCATGGACAGTGCCTCCTGCAGCAGCTGCCCCGTGGCCCACTGTGTCTGTGGGTGCAGCTCTCAGACAACCACCAGCTGGAGCTCTGTTGCATGTCATGCACATCTGTACAGGCTGTTTGCTTCATGCAGGGTTTCCTGCCTCACCCAAATTCCAAAGAGTTCAAGTACCACATGGTTATTGCCAAACTTCAGGATGCTGCGTTTGCAGAAGTGGTGAGATCATTTTATTGGTGTCTGTGTGGTGGGTACTGGATCAAAGACTCGTAGTCTGCTGGGCCTCTTGCCTTAAATACCCCTCAGCTCCCAGCACCCTTCTCTCCCTGCAATAAAAACCTCTCCTGGGCCACTGAAAGGGTTTCTGTACTTAAGGGTACTTTAATTTACTCTCTCTGGTGGACTGTTGTGACTGACAGTGCTGAAGTCAAGTCCTGGCCCTTCTCTTTGTTTTTCCCTGGACTTTTTTTTTTGGCCTATACTTAGTTTTCACATGTGTTTAACAGGCTTGTTGATGGGAATTGTCTGGGATTCTCAACTTGTGTCTTATAGAGGTAATAGTAGTTAACATCAGTTATTTAGGACTGGTATAACCTACTGGTTTTAGGCCCAAGAGAGATCCTAAAAATAAAAATCACTTGTAAAATAACCAGTTTTGGTTATTTTTACAGGCAGCTTTGGCTTCTATTCATGTTAAAAGTGTGCTTGTGCCCACAGACACAAACACCCATATATATAAATAAAACCTTGGCGTAACTGCTGCAAGTAATTCAGACAGTGTCTACTAATTTACCTGAATTCTCCACAGTGGGATACTATTACACAGTCACATTGTCAACTGCTGAATTCTCAGTTCATTTCCTGGTACTGCAGCTGGGATTTACTGGTACAGGCTTAAAAACAAGCCCCAGCTTGGTGAAGGCTGTTAGGCAGTTTCACCTACAAATGGAATTTATTCAGCACGGGTTCAGCAATATTTATATTTTATAGAATAAATGACGCTTGAAGCAAATTAATTTTTTTCTTGGGTGTTTGGAACTGTTTCTTATGCTAATTGGGTATGGAGTTTCTTTTGCTGCTAGGACAGTGGTGAGGTAACAGTTAAAGTACTCCTGGAAACAGTTTCTCCCATTTAGCTTTTTCCTTTTTATGTCACTAGCTCCATGCTAATGCTTTTCCTTGCAATTCTGATTGTTCCTATGGCTGAGCCAACTGTTGGTTACTCAACAAGCAGCCAACATTGACCTGAATACAGTAGGGCCTCTTCCAAAAACCCAGCCTGGTTGTTACCTGACCTCTCACATAATCCAGAGCATAAAGCAAAATGAACGGTGCTGCTTTGTACAGGCAAAAAAAAAGGTTTTGACTGATTTTGGTTGGCTTAAGTCTTGTACACAATTATGTATGGAGATAACTGTTGAAATATATTTTTCCCCCTAGGAAAATGCATGTTGAGCATCCCTTCCCACCCCCTATATGTTGCCCATGTGTAACATTTGTGCACTGTGGTGTAGGGAGGGGAACTGCTTCTGTGGGGTTTAAAACACAAGGAAGTTTGCTGCTCTCAGACCCCACACCAGGCTAAGAACTGCAGGATCTTGGTTGTGTTTGGGTTTAAATGTGTATTAGAACTCTGTCATCGTGCTTTTCCTTACCTTGCTTCTTCTCCCAACTAGTTTTGCCAGTTGGAAGCTCTCATGGTTTTCTGTTTTGTGGGTTTTTTTATTTCTACAGTCTATTAAATTAACCTGGATTTGAATTTGTAAAACTTTCAAAACTGTTCTCCTGTAAAAATAGTTTCTTTAGCTTCCTACAAGAAAAATCCTGTAAAAATAGTTTCTTTAACTTCCTACAAGAAAAATCTTAACTATTAGCTAAATTTTTTTATGTAAACCTGGAAATTATTTAGTACCTAACTGTTTGAATACAGTACTGTAGAGCAGGCCTAGGATATGGGACTTGGTAGCATTGTGAATTCATACTGATAAAGTCAGCTACTATGTGGGATGTTTTTAAATTGTGACTTGTTTTCTAAGACCCCCCCGCCTTGTCTTTTTCACAGCTAATATTTTCACAATAAACACAGCCAAGCATAAAAATATTAATGTACAAATGATACAATTCTGTTAATTCCCAACAAAATATTTTTGTATATAATAAAGATTTAATATTGAAAAAATGTAATTGGCATTTTTTCTGATTTTTTTTTGGTCATAGGTTGCATTTGAGGCACATAACGTATCAAAGACCAGTCTTTGCATCCACCTTTTATCTTTGGATCTCGGTGCTCCACCTACATGTAAAAGCAGCTTTTCAGTTGGTCTTGTTTATCTCGATGTTCAGGAATGTGCCAAGTCCCCATTCCATGCACAGGGAGCCCTTGGGGGCTCTCCAGGCACCCTGGGAATGCTGTCCTTGCTGCATCTGGGCACCTGATTTTCTGAGCACTGCAGTACAAAGGGAGTCCTTCCCCTGGGCCCACACTGGAATGGAGCCGTGGACAAAGCCCAGGGGACTCGGACTGAGCAGCAGGTAGCACGTACTCCCTGGAAGGCTGCTGCCCTCCTGCATACAAAGGTAGGGATTCTCCAACCTCCCTCCTGGGAAGCCTGAAGGGAAGCAGTGTTTTGAGGAAGTTAAGTCAGGGTGTGAAATCAAACCTTTTATGAGACAAGCTTCAGCCTCCTCTGAAGCTCCCTGCAGGTCTTTTACTACCTCCTTTTCTAGGGAAGACCACATCTAAGCCTGAAAAAGCATTTTCCATGTGAGGCCAGCCTGGAGTTACTTGTTTGTTGAAGATGTAGTCCCCAAAAAGAAAAACAATGGAAATTACATGCATAAGTAAGTTATTCTATTGTTTTGACATAGCATTTAATAGAAAGTTTTGGTAAACTCATTACAGAGGCAACTTTTAGTAGCAATGGGCAAAAGACAACTTTCCCACTTACACACCACTCCCAGAAGAGGAGTTCCAGGCTTCCAGCCTCCTAAAGGATCTTTCTACACCAGCACAAAGTTCAGGCAACACCATCAGCTTCACTTAACTGAGGAGACGCAGAAACACCCATGTCCCAGCGTGCTGAGCTATCCCGAGCTCTCAGGGAATGGAAGGGCACCGTGGAAAATCGAGTTCATAACCATGAAGCACCATGGTGCTTTTCTGCAAAGTCCAGGTCCTCAAGGAAAGCTGAACTGACGTGACTTTTTAAAGGCTTCTTAGACAATCTGCTCAAGGCCATGTGGGAATAGAGCAGGAAACGGAGCAAAACTCCTACCCACCAGCTAAGCTGCAGGGCCAGGTTACTGATCACCCCCACACAGGTGCCTGCTTCTTTGTCTCTCAGCCATCTCATGATCTGTAAGCACTGATAATCCACCTACTTGGAACATCATCTTCCCAAGCCCACATTTACAGTGATCTCTGCTGCATTTCTGTTCCATGATTACAAAAAATGATGATGAAAAAAACAGGCATTAGTAAAGCACACAGTGCTTTACTAATACTTAGCTGTTAGTCAAAGAAACAAGCAGAACATCTGCAGTGAAAATGTCATATGGGTAAAATGAGCATGGTGTGCACACACCAAAAGGCATTGCCATATCTCAAAGTTCAGAATGTAGTTTTAACAGCTGAAACTTGACTTAACATGAGTAAAAACATACCAGAAAACAGAAATGCTGTACAGAGGTATAAATCCCTGAAGTGGTGTTGGTTGTTGAAAAAGAGGCTTTGTTATTTCCCGCAGTGTGCAGTTCACATCCATAAAAGCCAAACAATAATTAATAAGAGAATCTAATCAAGTACCTTTCTAAGAGCCCTTCATTGCACTTGCTCCGGAGTGAAGGCATTCTGCACACCCAGGCTTAAAGGAACAAAACAGTTGCTGCATTGCAGAACCCTGGGTTTCCAGGGCCTGCCTGTTTCCTTGCTTACAAAAAGCAGTTTGTACTTTGCTGTCTTCTCCTGTGCATATTAATGCAAGCAATCTGGCTTTCACTGCCCTGCAGATCTGACACCTACCAGAGCAGCTATGTTCAATTTATCCTCACTTTTTTAATTTCTCCCCTTCATCCCTTATTTATGTATTTTCCACTGAAAGTGCAGAGTCCCCTGGTCGCCTTAATTCCTGGCTGTGCTGCCCTAAGTACCAACAGAACAGTTCTACTGCTGATTCCAAACACACCAAAATTACAGAGCTACAGAAGAAATAACAGGCTAGAGTAAAAACTGGATACTCAGTACAGCTCCTATACATTCCCACCTAAAGCATAAAATCCGTACAGTGCAACATAAAGAACAAGTGGGAAGAATCTCGGTTCTTTCATAGTTAGAGCTTTCACAGAAGACTCTGCCATTTCCAGATTAATGTTTGATGAAGCAAACAGCCTTTGCACGACCTCAAATCTTCCTCTGTCAGTGAGAGTGGCCACCAAAGGACTGCACAGTGCCACGGTGCCATCAGCTGAAGCGACGTTAGGCTGTATTCACGAGAGAGAGAGCAAAAGACAAAGACATTAAAACATTTTCCAAGCACTGCTGTTCCTGCCATCGCACAGCTCAGTTCTTTCATACAAAACCACCAGAGAGCTGACAAGGCAGCAGCAAAAGGTCAAGATTCCCTTTACTATTAGCCCTGACAAGTACGACGTACTGATCCAGAACCAAAGCTCTGTGGCACGCTTTGAGGAGAAACATCTCTCCTACTGTGTCATTCCCTGAGTTCAACTTCCCTCACTGCACATCACACTTACCTATCACTCTGAGCAAACTCCCCTTGCCCCTACATATTTAAAGGATTTTACTATTGTTTTTGTAAGTGACTTTGAAAAGCCTAAAAAATCACAGAATCATAGAATGTTTTGGGTTGGAACGGACCTTAAAAGATCATTCAGTTCCAATCTCCCTGCCACAGGCAAAGACACTTTTCACTAGACCAGGTTATTCAAAGCCCCATCCAACCTGGCCTTGAACATTTCCAGGGATGGGGCATCAACAGCTTCTCTGGGCAACCTGTTCCAGTGCCTCACCACTCTCATAGTAAAGAGTTTTTTCCCAGTATCTGATCTAAACCTACCCTCCTTCAGTTTGAATCCAGTCCTCTTGTCCTGTCACTACAAGCTCTTGTAAAAAGTCTCCAACTTTTTTGTAAATTTCCTTCAGGTACTGGGGCGGGGGGGGCTGCAATTAGGTCTCCCCGAAGCCTTCTCTTCTCCAGGCTGAGCAAATCCAATTCTGTTATTCTTTCCTCACAGGAGAGGTGCTCCATTACTCTAATGCCCTGCACCATTCCTTCAGCAGTTTCAATAAATGGCCTCAGAGTTTTGAGACTTCANTTTGGGTTGGAAGGGACCTTAAAAGATCATTCAGTTCCAATCCCCCTGCCACAGGCAAAGACACTTTTCACTAGACCAGGTTATTCAAAGCCCCATCCAACCTGGCCTTGAACATTTCCAGGGATGGGGCATCAACAGCTTCTCTGGGCAACCTGTTCCAGTGCCTCACCACTCTCATAGTAAAGAGTTTTTTCCCAGTATCTGATCTAAACCTACCCTCCTTCAGTTTGAATCCAGTCCTCTTGTCCTGTCACTACAAGCTCTTGTAAAAAGTCTCCAACTTTTTTGTAAATTTCCTTCAGGTACTGGGGCGGGGGGGGCTGCAATTAGGTCTCCCCGAAGCCTTCTCTTCTCCAGGCTGAGCAAATCCAATTCTGTTATTCTTTCCTCACAGGAGAGGTGCTCCATTACTCTAATGCCCTGCACCATTCCTTCAGCAGTTTCAATAAATGGCCTCAGAGTTTTGAGACTTCAGAGTTTGCCAAGGCTCAAGCATTGTTGCTATCAAAGCGAAATTTCTGTTTCCCAAGGAGAGGTGATTACTGTTGCTGAGACTTTAAAACAGTGAGACTATTAGAAAAATAAAAGTGGAGCTTAAGTTACAATTTTCTTTTTGCTCACAAGCCATGAAATCCCCCAAATACAGCAATGTTCAGAAGTTAGGTATCTACCTGCAGTAAATTAGGTGCTTTATTTGCCATGTCAGACTCTGACCTTGGCTAAGCACTGCCTACAGCCAAAATTCCCACTGGAGCTAGACATCTCCTCCTTTACTGGAGAGAAATATGGCTGAGGACACAGCCACTCCTGCTGCTGTGCCCATGAGCCACAGTCCCATCTCCACTACTCACCAAAGAACACAAGGCTGGAACAACCTGAAGATCACAGCAGGCACGCAGCAGGACAAGCGTGTCGTCAGGCAGCTCTGTGAAGGACACATTCACAGGCAAAGATCATTTCCAGTAACCCTGCAGCAGGCTGGCTGCTGGAACAGGAGCTTTATCAGGGAGCTAAGAGGTCCTCCTGAGCTGGATGTTTGGAAAAGGCTGATCCAGCCCCTTCCTGGTGGCAGAATAGAATGGCATGGGCAAAGGGTCTGACTATCTCTGTCCTTGAGAAAAGGCACTTGTGGAAAAGGTGGCTTCCTCCCCATCATCCTTCCGCCTCCCTAAGTATCTCAGTGTTTAACTCCAAGTCTGCAGGCTGGATGAATGACTTAGGCCTTGAATAAACCAAGAACCTATGCTCCCAAAATCTACATGAGATGCTAACTTCTGCAGAGCACAACTTGAGAGGAATGGCACAGCTGAGACTGCCTTGGGGCTGGGAGGTGGACTAACTGATTCCTGCAGTGCCCTTCAGCTCTGTAACAAAAAGGCTGTAATTCCTACCAAGCAACAGGCATAAAACAGCTTTTGAATTTAGATCCAGCTACACTCATGCCTGGACTTCAGCAGCAGACATTATGTCCAAAGTCAGGTAATAATGCCACACTCAATTAACTGTGCCCTGCTGTTAATGGCATCTGACAATTGTTACCACATCAGCAGGTTTCTGTTTTCTATTTCTTTTCTCTCTCCACAAATGAATTAAGCTCTCCCACCTGGGTCCTGTGCATATATGGATGCACACTGACATTTTGCTGCACGGTGGCACAATTTACACTGGACTTCCCTTCGTTATCTTAATGTCAGGGAAATCTTTATGTACAAGAGAAAGGAGAAAAATCCAGGCAAGTCTGTCTTGGACTTTGCAGGTAACTTTTAATTAACATGGTGGTGCCAACTAGATTGTGAGGATGGCATTTGTTTGACATTTATGTTTAATCTCCTGTTTCAGCAGCTGCAACACAACCCTCTAATTGCAGTGTCTCTGTGTTAAACTCATTTTTGCTAAATTTAGTTTGCACTTGAACAATATACGCCGTTACACAGGAGACAACACCTAATTTGTAAATCTCAGCCTTTAGGCGGGAAGGACTCTGGCATGCAATAAGTACAGAAATTAGCTTGCCAAACTGCAAATGCTCACACTCAGCAGAAGCAAAGTCGAGCAGTCTTGGGGGAATGTGTAATTTACACACAAAATCTGTCAGTGATTGAGGGCTGAATTTAATTCACAGCCAGGAATGCTAAGCATAGTATACCAAACTCATAAAATGGGAAAGGAACAATTTATGTTCATGCAGCTCACCACCTGCTCAAAGAAAGCCATAAAAGCTCTAACATGGAGGGAGCTTCTAAAAGGAAAATAAAATTTTAAAAAGGGCTTTTTACAACATACCAGATATAGCACTGATAAGAAGGTGAGCAGCTGAGAAAAGTTCTTCATCCTGAGGCTGGTATTTCTGCAACAACAGCTCACTCTGTAAACTGCACCCTAAGAGCTGCAAGAAGTCAAGAAGGTCTCTTTGATGTTCAAGTTTTAACTCCTCCAGGTCTGGCTTGTCTCCTGTGCAGATATCATCGAACTGAAAGCAAATGAATAAGCAAAGCTTCTTGAAAAGAGAAAAAATCAAGCAAAAGAGAATGCTAGTACTATTCTGGAATTGCTTTTAGGAAGCAATCCAAAGGTTCTTCATCTTACCACGTCCCCCAGGGCAGACACCATTTCTTCATGGAGCAAGAGTTCACAAAGGGTTTTATATAAAGCTCTTTGCTTGTCCTCCGGAAGCTTCACAAAGGGCTGGAACTGGGTCTTCAACCGTGACAGATCTTTCTCAAGAAAGCAGTGGAAAATAAAACTAAGTATTTCTACACAAATGCCAGTAAAAACAGATAACATTTTGCTATGTGTTTCATAAGCTCATTTATCACCACACCTTGACATCCTGATTTCTACCAGCACAAGTTAAAATGCAAGGCTTGAACAGATCTGATTTTATTTCCTAAGCAGCCAATGAAACTTCAATGCAAACACTAAGAAATTAGAACAGCTACCAAGAATCAACATTTTGGTGTATAGTATTTGAAACACTTTAAAAGTCAATACTTAAATGTTAACCAACTAACTACATCTTAAGTCTCCCACTTCAAAGTTGATCTCCAGAGAATGTTCATTTATATGGCAGAATGAAGAGAACTCATTAAGTACAAGGGAGTGCTCTGCAATCATTTTCTCCAATTCAACAATGATACTGAAATTAAATCTTTTGTGACATCAAATTACCACTTCACTAAAAAAAAAATGAAGCTTTCAAATCAATAATGCCAACTGAAATACTGGAATTTTTTTTTTTCCCATGTTCCAAAAATGTGGGCATACAAGTGTTCTCAAATTTGTTTAAAAGAAATTTTCCTTCATGTCACTCCAGTCAGGAAACATGCTCTGTTTAAAGCTGTCCTTTATAACTAAAAAATTACTTCACTGGGAAAAAAAAAAAAAAAGCCCAGCCACAGGCAGATATTTTGTTTATCTGATGCAATTGTATGAATTTGTCTATACATATAACATAAATTTAAATGCACTTCCAAATTCTTTAGTAAAACCAATTTTTTTAGCTTTTTCATTTTCCAAGAGACAGGGGAGGTTAAATTATTCAAAGAAATCTCCGAGCCTTTTAAGCAAGAAAAGCAAATTGGTATGTCAAGCTAAAACAAAAAATAGAACAGTGGCATACCATTCTTTGACAAGTGTTTTTATATATTGTTTATTGAACAGCCATTAACCAAGGTTGAAACTTAAGAGACAACAGAGGTGATATTCATCAGCAGAACCAACTGTAAGAACTCCACCAAGAACTGATGAAAAGCACAGTGTGTTCTGAGGCCTTGACTGGTTTCCCCTTTTTTCATTCCATCAGTAACATTCCTGCCTCTTCTTCCCACATTCCTACAGTAAAAACTTGCACCTGGGCCATTATACCAATTTGTAAACTTCCAATTAAACCACCTTTTGATTTTCTCAGTTATAAAGCTTCTCAAAAAATAACGAGGCTAAGTGAAGGCAAGGGGGATGTCTATTTTTGAGACTTAAGCTGTAACCGAGAACCTTTACTGAGAGTATTTTTCAAATCATGAGAAACTATTTTCAGTGACCTTTTCTGAATGAAAGCATGTATCATCACTAAACTTGCAGAGGTTATCTGGAATGTAAAAGAGCTGTCACAAACATCTGACTTTGTAAGATGATATTTATGACAGATGGATTCAGAATGTTCACAGGAAAGGGTCCACTGCATACACTTACTGCAAACTGATTTTTTATATTCTTTCACTGCATTCCCCCAAGAGCTCCTAGTAAGAGCTATTAAAATGAACTAACAAGATTTCTTACTTACGATTGTACCAGATTATTTCTGGCTACCAGGTTATTTAATTCACTGTAATATAATCATGTAAAGCATTTCTGGTAATACCTTGTTTCAATATACTTAGAGAAGCATCACTGGGAATGAGGTTTTTAGCCCCAGAGTACATCTCATTATCAACAGCATCTGGCTGATAGAGGAACGACGCATCTCTGAATTGAACTGAATGGGGATAAGCAGAGCCTTCTGTGCTTTCTTTTTCAAAACCTCCTTGCTGTTCATCTAGCAGACAGAACTCTGTAATTAGAAATTCAATCAAAAACAATAATTAATAAAATACACAAGCAATTACTGAATGAGATGATAGCTTGTATTTTCTAGTGTTCTCACACGTCTTGTCTCTTCCAGATGGAGAGAATGCCAGCGGTTGCTGTGCATGTGAATTATTGAGCATTCCTGCAGCCCTGATGTTTGGTACAGTGTGTACAGACAGAAGACCTGCGGTGCAGCTGCCTCCTACAGAATGTGACACCAGCTCCCGTGAACTAAATTAATATAGGCAGAGAATAACATGAAAACTTCCTGCTGACACTGTAAACCAGAATGCTGCATACAGAAGATGCAGGTAGGAATTCTTGATGTTGAATCACAGAATATGCTGAGTTGGAAGGAGCCCTCAAGGATCATCACGTCCAACTCCTGGCCCTGCACAGCACCAGGAATCACACCCTGTGCCTCAGAGTGTTGTCCAAACGCTTCTTGAGCTCTGTCAGGTTGGTTCTGTGACCCCTTCCCTGGGGAGCCCATTCCAGTGCCCAACCACCCTTTGGTGGAAGAGCCTTTTCCTGATATCCAACCTAAACCCCCCCTGACACAACTTCAGGCCATGCCTTGTTGCTGATCACCACAGGGAAGGGATCAGTGCCTCCCCCTCCTCTTCCCCTCACGAACAAGTTGTAACTGCAGTGAGGTCTCCCCTCAGCCTCCTCCAGGCTGAACAGACCAAGTGACCTCAGCTGCTCCTCACACGGCTTCCCCTCAAGGCCCTTCACCATCTTTGTTGCCCTCCTTTGCCTCTCTAACAGTTTAATTTCTTTCTTACATTGTGGCACCCAAACCTGCCCCCAGGACTGGAGGTGAGGCCACCCCAGCTCAGAGCAGAGTGGGACAATTCCTTCCCCTGCCTGGCTGTGATGCTGTGCCTGATGCTCCCAGGACAGGGTTGGCTCTCCTGGCTGCCAGGGCAGTGCTGAGTCATGTTTAACTTGCCATCAACCAGGACCCTCAGGTCCCTTTCCACAGCACTGCTCTCCAGCTTCTCATTCCACAGTCTGTACATTTTCTACCCACTAAGAGACGTGCTGTAATGCAGGCAACAGGATCCACTCATGAAGGAGACACATGAAAGTACTCTCTGAGATTTTTAAGAACTCTTGAGAGTCCTTTACAGAGCTTCTGTTGGTCATGACACTGACAGACTCCTCTTTCTCAGCCAAACCATGTGGTCCATCCTCAAGGCTGCCAGGTAAGCGACAACAGGTGACTTCTGAGAGTCTCTAAAGGACATCACCCAGGGATGTTCCCTAACAGAATCACTCTGCAATAACTGTCTCTCTTCAATAACTTCACAGAGGAAATAACATGCCCTGACTGGATTGCCCTTTCTGCCTCATCTTCGTGACAAGCACTGGCCAACCTCATCCCAACAGGACTGCCATCCCCAGTGCTCCCAGCCCAATGAAGTTCAGGGCTTCCTGGAAGGTACAGGGAGCCTTTGCAAGAGTTATGCTGAGAAATTTGGATATCAAGTTCTGTGCTCATGTGTCCAACACTGCCCTAAAGATGCAGAACATGGTCGAAGCCCTGTGCATATTCTGATCCCCTTTTGCAAGGTTTGAGTGTGTACCCATGGCACTCTGCAGCTGGTCTGAGGAGAACACAGGCAGACTAGCAAGAGAAACTCAATTTTAAAGTAATACCTGACAGCAAAGGAAAAAAAATGTAACTAATCAAGCACAGTGCTCACATGTACCAGGCACAAAACCTAAATATAGCCTTTCTGCAGTATTAAGAGTCTGTCTCACTAAATTAAGGACATTCAAAGCAGATGAGAAAGCATGGAGAGCATTCCATCAGCAAAAAGTTTTTTCAAAGGGAAGGCAGACAAAGAAATCCCTGCCATAGAGAAAGACGGCAGACCTTTATGTTTGCATAACCCTTCATGGAGAAGAAGGAGCTACAGAGGAGCAGAAAGCGATTAACACAAGCTAAGAACTTCCCAAAGCAACAAGACTCTGGACAGCAGGTGAGGCACCACAAGGCCAACTCAGTCATATTACTGTCATTGAAAATAACAAGGCTTTCACATGAACCCTGAGGAGGAAGACTATGCTAATAAACTGCCTCCCCTCCTGAGGCAAAATGATGCTAATGAGGGAAATCAGACTTTTTAGATGATGTTGTTAAATCTTGTAATAGGACTCAATTCACAGGAAAACACAGGAGACAAAATCCTGTATTAAGAGGACTGTTAATTAATTCTGTATTGAATTCTATTACATTCATTGATGACAAACCTCCAACAGTTCAGTTAGAGCTTGTTAGTTACTCAGAAATGTTAACAAAAATGCAAGAAAACCAGAGATGATCAATGAAAACAATCAAAGAGACTCCTTTATGTGGAAAAGTGGATATATTGGGACTGTTTAATTTACAGACATTTAAGAAAAAGCAAACCACACACATATAGCAATGAACAGAACAACGCAAATCAGCTGGGTGCTTTTATATCCCCTGTTTTGTAGAGCAAGAACAAGAAGCATTTCAGCACAACTTTGGAGACACAAAACTGCAAAGCCTTAAGCAGAAACAGCTTTTACATGGAGTAGAAAATTAGCCTGTAGAAATCAAACACAATGATTACAGGAAAGCACAATGGTAAATGGATCAGAAAAGGATTAGATCCTTCTTTTTTAAAAATTTATTTTCTTTATTTATAAAAATACTCAAATATGTCCAGTTACATTAGTCAAAACATTTAAAAGAAAACTTATATACAATTCTTCCTAACAGAGTAACTCAGGTACTGGCAGTAGCAAAGAAAAAGAAACAACAAAAAGCTTACATTCATCTTACTCCCTAATTATGTGTGAAGAGAATCCCATTAGGCTACACCTGCTACTGGTCACTTTCAGTCTCACCAGAAAGGACTACATTAGTCCCTGGATTTAACTTCAAAGGCTATTTCTATTTCCATAAACAGACACTGATCCCTGCTGCTCAGACATTAACAAGTTGAAGTTTAGGCTCCACCACACTTACTCTTGCTGGCAAAGCCTGAATTTTATTGTCAGTTCCTCCCCTTTACCTTCTCAATGACACTCAGGTAAGGGAAAATAGCACAAGTTTGAAAAGAAAAGAGGCAGGACATAGATTGTTTAAGATAAAACATGAAACAAATTGTGTTGGTTTTGAAGCTTAAAAGATGTTAATATTAAATATGAAAAAAGTGGAAAAAGAAGCAGAAGTGAAAAAAGAGCAGAGGAATACAGATCATTAACAAGACCCATGTATTCTTAGCTAGCAGGAAATCATAATTGCATGTAGAAATCATCTAAGTAGGCTGTCAGCTATATACCTATGTAGTCAGACAGCCTTAATTGCACCTCATTACTCTGAATTACAGTTCTATTATAACCATGACGTCAACATCCTCTGTTACTATCTCTGTGTTCAGTCTACATCAGAGCAATTCTATTTTTCAATAACTTTTTGCAGGTTACATAATATTTACTTCTATTCCTGAGCCTAGAGACTTCCTTAATATCAGGAGTATGATGGAGAGTTAATCTTCTGCATTTCTCATCCAAGTAAAGCACATCCTGGATTCAAATCTCAACTGTACTACAATTATTTCTTCAATGTATCTCCTGTTTCTCTCCACAACAGCTCTTCCCAACTTCCAGCTCTACTATCTGATTTTATTCCTCCTTGCATAACATCCCCTGAAAGCTCCTTTAGGTCTGTGAGTTTAAATGAGGATAGACAAGAAAGAAAAACCCAAGTGATTGTGCAGAGTAGAGATACAACTCCCCCCAAAGCCAATTTCAACATTTTTTTTAACCTGAAAATATTCAACTTGACATAAGTAAAGCAAGACCAGAAAACATGACAAGGGCATTTCTGCAACCACACTGAAGGCAATGTTTAAATGAAAGTGTATGCTAGAAAAGTTCAAATTCCAGTCCTGTATGGATGATTCTGTTCTTAACATGACTGTTGTCTAAACATTCGTGGTTGACAATTGGTTTACATTCAGGTCACTCTCTGCAACAGGTGAAAGGAATTGCCCAGGCCAAGGGCCAGCGGGCTGGAAGCAAAATTGCAGCAAAAGACCTGGACAGTAAATCCGACAGGATCAGTTGCATGCCCTTGCAGTTATTGAAGTTTGCTCTCAAATTTGCCCGAAACCAGAACAGCTGCATACTGGGCTGTTCTGACAAGACTGTAGCTGGTAGATTGATGGAACTGAATTTTCAATTTGGGAAAGTGCATTCAAAGTGCTGTGTCCAATTTTGTACTCTTGAGTATAAGCCCCACATTCAGAGATTGGAGCAATCTAGCAAACAGCAGATATTAAGGAAAAAAAGTTCACCACCACAGTGGTCAAACATGGTAACAGGCTGCCCAGAGGAGTGATGGAATCTCTGTCTCTGAAGATAAATCAAAACTTTATAATAGACAAGGATATGAGCAATCTGATCTAACTCTGAACTTAGATCAAAGTTCAAAAGTTGGCTCTGCCTTGAGCAGAGGCTCGAGCTACACTATCTCCTGTGGTTCCCTGAAACCTAAGTCATTCTGAGTTTAGTGTATTCAAGCAAGTGAAAAAGAATTATTAAATCAGAGTTTCAAAATTACTAAATCAGCATTTCAAGCACAAGTAAGTATCAAGGGAAAGGAAACCATACAACACAATCACCTTCATGCCCAGAGAAACATAGAAATCATTGCCTGACAAAACACTTAGACCACAGCTGAACTGTGTGTCACAAAACCCGAGCTTTTCACTTACCAAACTGGCCATTGTGCTTTATAAACAGTTCAATTACACCATAGGCAACAGTGGTTGCAGGAGGAATTTCAAGGATCACGCTAGAATCCTTCACCAGACTTCCACTTTCACTTACTGAAACCTACAAGACAGATTTATTCACCATTTATCCGATTCAGCTACTGCATAGCTTAAACATGTAATTAAGTGAAAAATACAGAGGGAGAAAATGCTTTATTCTTCATGATGTCTCATCAAAGCACACATTGTATCTGGCATCTAAGAAAGGAATTAGATGAAGAGTGAGGTAGAAACACAATGCCAAGGGCAGCTCTCAGACTCTTAGCTCCCCTGTCCTAGCACAAAGTTCAGCTCCAGGTGCAGCTTTTGCCACACATGAAGCCCCATGTCACCAGGAAATGGGCACCCACTTCAGTGCCCTGCTCTGCCCAATTCTACTGTGACACTTCTTTTGCCCAGCTGGGGGATGGTACCAGAAAGGTGGCACTTGCAAAGAGGGTTGTTACATTGCAACTCCTGGATTCCTGCAACTGGAGACACACTGTACAAGAAGTGATTCATCTCCAGCTTAAAAAAAAAAAAAAAATTGCAATGAATGAGCATGTTTTGATTTTGGTAATTCCTTCTCAATTCATAGGCAATTTTTCAGATAGCCTCATAATGCAGTTAATCTCTACTCCCATGACCAAAAACAAAGAGTGTCCCAATAAATATGAAAACTCAGTAGACACTGCAACCATTTGTGATGAACAATTACTTGGCTTTTCAAATAAATTTGATCCAGCAATGCATTTTGCTTTTCAACTTGCAATGAATTGTTTTAGGTTTGCTTCATGTTCTGCTGTAGGCAGGAATCTACAGAGAAACAGAATCACAACTTGATAGTGTTGATGGAAACTACATTCCAGACACACAAAAATATGGCATCTTTTGCCAGAAAGGCAATATTTTACATACAAAATTTTCACAACCAAGCACTGCAGTTTGTTCAGCACATTAAGAAAACACGAAAAATACTCTGAAGTCCATTTGGAAAAATCATCTCTTCCCAGTAATGCGCAAATGTTCTATTCCTTGCAGACTTTTAGTAACTTTTACCTGTACTGTTTTTGCAGTGCATCCCATCACACCACTGACTTTTTCTTCTGTCTGGATACGTTCAGATATTATACACCTCTGAGTTGTGATTATCTTTTCTCTCAAGATGCACAGCACTTCACGCTTTCTTTCTATTACTTGTTGCAGTAAACTGCTGTTCAGATCTATTGTTCTGAAAAAGAAATTACACCATTAACAATACTATAATTGTGAAAAAAAACCCCAAAACAATAACAACCACATTTTCTTAATTGCCTGAAGAAGCTTTTATTGTAAAAATGACAATGGTTTCTGTATGAGCAGCCTCCTCAAAATTATGATGTCCCCTTTTGTTACTTGGCAGCAGTAAATATCTGTATTCCACAGTAAGTCCTCACATGCATATTGAATTCTTGATTCCCTACTCTGAGCAAAATGGAAGTTGTCCAGATATTTTCTAAGCAAAGAAAAAAGCAAGAGGGAACTAAAGGCAACTTTAAGCTTCCTGGTAATACAAGACCAACCAGGTCAGGCTCTTAGACACTGGACTGAATCCTCTCCTACTGTGAGCTCGCAGTGACATTACCACGGCCAAGGCAGGAGGTGCTGGCTGAGGGACACAAAGACAGCTGTGCCTCAGTGCCAACCCTCACTGCTTGCTATGGATCTGTTTCAGTGCTCCCTTAAACCCCAAACAGGCTGAGTGGGATCAGCACTGACCAAGTATTTCAAAGAGCTGAAGGAGGAAACACAGTAGATTTCATTGATTCTGAGACTGGGCATTACTGAAAAAATCCCACCCGCTTCGAAGCCTGTGTTATTCATTGGGATAGAGTCAAAATTTAAAATTGGTGACCAGGACTGCCACAGTCAAAAGAAAAACTAACTGTGAGGGAGAGCTCAAAAGTCTAGCCCAGGCACCAACTTAATAAACCATCCCTACTTCAGAGCATTATTCAGCATCTGTTTAAATGCTGCTGGAAATAATCCTAACACTAGGTTCTTAGAATGAGCAGAAGACAGAAAGTCAACTCCCAGAAACAATACAGAAGGTTTATTCTAGAAGAAAATGTTACAAAATCCACCACCTTGTCTTTTGGGGTGTTAACAGACTTTCTGGTAACAGTTAAAGCAACTTCTTAATTGGATTTAATTAATAAAAATGTGTCAATTATATTACACTTTTGCAAAATATTCACTAGAGGTCCTCAGATGAGATGTTGTATTTTTTATGAACAGGTAATCTAGCAAAACTGTTGGAATATTAAAGGACTGCTATCCCTGACCCAAATTATTTAGTCTTTTCTCCTCCCTTTTACTGTAAATGGCTATTCATGGAGCTAAATGGCAATTTCCCAAAAATGTGACAGAAAGACATGTCTGACTCCAATTCATTTAAATCAAGATATCCCCACTTTTAATTAAAAAGTTTTAGATTTATTAGATTCTGGAGTTTTGAATTTATGCAGTCTGTATAAGTCTGAAGTCAGCTGGGGTTTTTATTGAATTAAAAATATCCCCAGGCAATTTTTGATCTTTGGAGAGTTACACGCTTATATGAAAGTTCAATCAGTTGGAATGAACTGTCTGAAAACCTTAAAGTTGATTGTTTAGACAAGGGAAAGAAAATACCTCTGAAGCAATGTAGCAGCCACTAGAAAAGCATCCCCAAACATTCCTGATATTATTAATATAACTTTTTTTCCTTTGGTGCAAAGTCATGCCTTATGCCTGGGAATGCAATGAACCTTTGGATTAAGCAAAAACTGAAGGAATGTCAGGCAACCACAAACATCACCGTTCTCAGAAGTGTCTGCCAAACCAGAGCCATTACAGTCTATCAAGACTATCATATACTTCATAAAAATTATTTATGTTTCTAAAGTGGTGTGCTACATGTCTAGAAAATACAAATTAATGCACTATTACTTGCGGTTTTAACATTTGACCTAGAGAGCCACAGGGGAAAAAATACAGTGAAGAAGCACAAAAGAAATTATTAATATAACTTCACGTGTCCTTTGCTTTCACGTGTCCTTTTTGACAAAGAGGATATTAAACTTGCTGAATATCCCCAAAATTTAGAGGAAAAAACCCTCTCAAACAATCAAAGGTACAAAAATACCTACTAAATAAAGATTTGCTATTTCTGAATAAGTGTTAATTGAAGAAGCATATAGAATATGACCTAACGCTATGCAAATGAATTACCAAAATAATTCAAGAGACTTCTTCTTCCATCTGCTTCCACAGTATTCTGCCTGAGGCAGGACTGGCTCAGACCCTGGCAGGCTCCCGGCTTTGAGGTCCAGATGCAGAAGCAGCAGCAGAGTGGCAGAGCAGAAGAGTCAGAAGACATTGTTAACTTGCAGAGAGGGACAGTGAACAAATCCTGGAGGCAACGCTGGAGGAGCTGCTGCAGCACTGAGGGCTCTGGAGTGACAGTGACACACAGGGACACAGAGCTACCTGCTGCAGCAGCAGCACTCCCCAGGCAGTGCCCAGAGGTGACCTGGGACTCCCTGCATAGAGCTGAATGTGAGCCAGAGACAGCCACTGCCACAGCCCCAAGGTTCAAACGACTTCAGTGGGATGTGGCCCCGAAATGTTCTCCTCTGCCCAGTAAGTTTAGTGAGCTCCAAATTCAGAGCTTTCAAACACACAGCTTTACCCACAGCTACAGAGACCTTTTCTTCTAGGATAGCACAGTTAAGTGCCCTCCTCTGAACTTTCTATCATAAAACAGAACTCTAGGGTTGCACGTGGGCACATCATAAGTTATTACCGGGGCACAGCCTGTTGAAGGCAAAATATTCTGCTCTCCTCAGCAACTCACACAGATGACATGAGGTAAGCAAGTACCCAGCTTATCTAAATTATCATTGAAAACAGTCTTCAAGGGCAAACCACAACAAGGTTGAAGTTGGACAATCAGAGCAAGGCTTCAAGTATTGCAGGGCAATGGCCGCTGAGTCTATGACTGTATTTTTGCAAGAACTGAACTTACTTGCCAGCACAACACTGAATATAAGAAAATATCTGAATAAGACAAGATGGCTGAGTTAAATCCCTGAGAATACATGCATGCAAGGTACATGAAATGCATTGCATTTTTTTATTTTACAGGTCATGTTTCAGAGCTTTTACTTCTATTCCACAACCATGGCTCTTACCATTTCTTTCACTCTGTACTGTACAAAAGCCCCCACTAACCCTGTGCCATCTGCACTACATCACCAGCACCCATCCTACCCCAAGGAGCTGAACTGAAGCACTCAACAATAACCCTGCAGAAAATATAATGAGATGTTAGTTTGCCAAGTCCCATTATCAACACACAGAGTATAAGCCTGTATAAATAAAAATTATTTAAAAGATACAAATTACGGGGGTTTGCTTGATTGTTCTGCTTAAACAACCTTTCTGAGGTCAATGATTTACTATGCTGGAAGCTTTTCAGGTGAAACATGTACATAAAATAATTTCTTTTCAGTTTTGGTCTCACTCCACATTGAATTGGATTAAACACTTCCAGTCTCCTATAACGCAAAAGACTTCTTCCACCTTCATGCAGTAGTTTTCTTCTCTCATTAGGAAAGCAGGAGACAATAGAGGCACAAAGGCAATTTGATGAAGACTGGAATCAGAAAATAAGAGAGAAAGGCAGAAACCAAATAAAGACAGGAAACAACAGACAACACCTGGCAACGTAGCAGGCTCTCACAGTTAGAGAGCACAAGCCTGCTCTAAACCCCACTGCTGAGACTGAGGAGTCTTTCCATTAGGCACAGAATTTGACCTAATTTCCCACAAAGGAGAGACCATACGACCAATTTTCCATCAAATCCTGTCTCAGTAACCCAGCCACAAATCCTCAAAGCAAGGTGCTGGTCAATTTCCTACAAATACCAAGAAGAATGGGTATTGCCATGAGTACTCTCCATCCTCATGTTGAAATCAGCACTGGTGCCTGTGTGCACAAATTTTCAGTGGTCCAAACTACTTACAAGTAAAAAACCTTTTCAGTCCTCTACTGGGCAATGTCACCTCAATACACGTCCTCTCCCAGCTGCAGAGACACAGGCAGCTCATGCTCACAGCCTCTTCTCCACTTCATCTATGATGTGGAATAGTCTAATGTCTTCCACACAAATACTGCTTGTTGCAAGTGAGAGCCACCCAGCTTTGTTCCTGCTCTAATAGAGACCTCCAGATGAGTGTCAGAGACTAAAATCTACCAGAGCTCAATCTGCCATTTTCCACCAAGCACAGATGCACATTTCTTTTGTTAATCCATTTCAAATATAACCTCTCTGACCTACTTCTTACAGAACACAGCATCTGCAATAGCTTATTGATTGCATTTCACTATTTTCCCTACAGGATAACCTGACACATACTTCACAGAACATCTTCCCTAAGAATACCAGAGATTTCTCAGACTGCAAGTGACAGGTAGTTTCTCTATTTTCTATCTGACATGCTCATTTTTTAAATCACAGGCACACACAATTGCTTTTATTCAATCCTGTCTCACAACACTTGGTGACTTCGTATTACCTCATGTAGCACCTTAGGTAGAAAATAGAATCGTTTTCTCATCATGCTCATAAATGCTCAAGGAGTTTTAAACAATAAATCACAAAATGGTCTGAATTTCCACTGTACTCAGATTAAGAATAGACATTTATTTTTGTGTCAGTATGGACAATAATATACAGTTTCATTAATTCAACTACAATATGAAAGTATCTTTCAGCCATGCCAGAGTATGTTGCTAAAAACACAACTCTTTTCCTAATATGCCAATTATAGAGTTAGGAATCATTCACACAAAATGATGGAAGTATGACAGGCAGCTTTTTCTGCAGCTGATGTGGACCGACTGACTGCTATCACTGTCCTCTCAGAACTTCTCTTTCAATCACCTTCCATGTTTTTTAGTGAAATGGTAAAAACAAGCAAGCAAATCTGTTAATATATGTGAAGTACAGAGATTACAATATCCTCATAATCCTTTTTACTGCAGGGAAGAAGACAGAACAGTTGAGGTTGGACAGTTGTCTGGTCTAACCTCCCTGCTTTGGCAGGGCCACCTAGAGCAGTCTGCCTACGATCACATCTCCAAGGTGATGAACTCCACAGCCTTCTCAGGCAACCTGTGCTCAGTCAACCTCACACTGAAAAAGGGTTTCCTGATGTTCAAACAGAGCGTCCTGTGTCGCAGACCATGCCTGTTGCTTTCTGCTGTCTCTGGGCACCACTGAAAAGTGGCTCATCCAGCCCATACCTCAGCTTCTCTAAAAGGACCTTATGGCAGACAGTACTGAAAGCCTGAAAACAGAAGATGGAATAACCTCTTAAATCCATAGCAATCCAAGTGAGCTAAAGGTACAGGACTCTGCCCCAAATCATGTATGTATCAGTATGTTACAGTGCTCTGTGAACTAGCAAGCACTATGCAATACAAAATCAAAAATAATGTAAAGGGAAATACGCCAAGTTTGTGTACCTATTGTTTAACTTTATTTTAGGTATTGCATATTATGTTAGTAAGTGTGTTCTGCATCTACAATATCACTGCTTCTGCAAACCAGGAAGCATCTCATCCTACATCCTTCAGCTGTCACCTTTTTTCAGAAAAAAAGAGCCAATGCAGCACCTGCAATCTAATTAAAAGATCAGTAGGATTCTCCTTCAGAAGGTTCACCTAAGAAGTGACAGGAAACTGATCTGCTGCCACTGAGCACTTTCAGCTTGCTCAACTCTGAAGACTCACATGACTTAGTTTAAAAGGCACGTCAGCTTTGACTTTTTAGAGTTTACTGCTACTAATCTGCAACTTTGACTTAATCAGCCTAACAGAAGAACATTTTAAAAATGAAACTTAAGTAGGTTATGTGTGTAGAAGTAACAAATGAAGCAATGATTGATCAAACAAGCACAAGCACCCCGTCATTAAATGACATCAAGAACATTTTGCTGCCTCACATTTCACGAGGTCTGACAGGTCAATATGCTTTGTTTATAAGTAATAAAGTACTGTAAGTACTTAAATAAGTACTGTAATGCTTTGCATCCAAAAATCACTAACCTGTAGGCATCAGCACTCCTGAATTCCACACAATACTCATGAATGAGATGAAAGCTTGAAGCTCGGACACAATCATTAATAAATCATAGAATATTTATGAACAAGTAAGTAGAATTTCATCTATAAGGCACTGCCAACAATTTCCAGTGAGCCTCTGCATTACACTGGAGAAAAAAGAAAAATTCTGCTATCCTCATCATTTTCAGTGACCTGGCAGAAGGCAGACTGACTCAATTTCAATTATACACTGTACATAATAAGCTTTAATAAGCTATGAGCATCTTTTTTATGAACTAAGACTTAGTGCCTTGAATAAAGTGGCACACACATCAACTTCAGTTACAGTTACACATAGATCAGTGTAGAGCTACTGATTTTCAACACTCAAAGGTATTTCTGAGTGTTTAGATTGTAGCTCCAAGATGTCTGTAAACAGAGTAGGTAACTTCAAGTAAAAGCTTCCTGATCCTAAGTCAAAGTGACTCTTGTTTGTTTCTCCATAGGACTCTATCTAGTGCTAGAAACAAGACTCTAAATCTTGACTGACACTATTTTCTTGATACTAGATGCAGATTAATTTTACAGGCTTGGTATGCACATTTAGCCCAGTATTTTCTGCTTTTAACAAGGCATTTAGTACAAAGAGAGCAAGGTGGCTTATTAGAATAAATTTGTTGACTTGTGAACGCTCACAATAAAAAGAACATCAGCCATTTGTTCCCATGAAAATGGAGAATTGATTATTTCTAGAACATCAGTATATCTAAAGCAAATTTACATTGCTTCTGACAACTCCTGCACTGATAGCAAAACCTCTCATCTTTGCTGATGCATCTTCAGAGCATCAGCAAAGGCTATTTAAATTCATTACAGCCTCTGCTACAGATCTAGAGTACGCTGCCACAAATGAAGCACTCTCATCTGTCATGAGTCACGACCTGCAATGGAGAGTAGACCCCTGACTTGTGAGGTGGTTGCCAAACAGGCTTTGGTCCATGACACTCTCACTGCAACATTAAACAGACCCGATTTCACAGCAGGACAGGAAGTGAGGAAGTGCTGCATAACTTGTAAAATAAAGAATATGTTTCCCTTCAGTTAATACAGTGTATAACAGGAAGCAGCAGATCTATACCTTGTTTAGCTAGTAGAATATACCTTGACCATGCTTTCCTATTCCTTTAACTTCAAATAATCCTTTCGAGCATGGTCACTCACACACATGAAATTACAAAGCCTGCTTGCAAGAACATTAGCAGTTCTGAATTCAATTTCCATATTCAATGCCCCAGTAACACAGAGAAGTAATCCTTTTTTTCCCCAGATTGTTACCTAAGAACAGTCTCCCAAAGAAGGGAGGATTTGGCTCTTGTCCCAGGTGGTAATTCATGCACAAACATAAGAAATTACAGAGGTATGTTTTTAAGACAAGAAAAGTCTGACTAACAAGATTTCAAAAAAATGAAAAAATTAATTTTTGTATATATGATTTATCATGAATATGAAAGCTTACAATAAAAATAATTTTCAAACTGTGGCAACAATACAAAACCAATTGGTTGGTGACTGCAGTTGGCCTAGGTCTTTTCAGCTCAGTAATCTCTCCTGGTCACTACAACACCCACATTAGAAACTTACCTGTCCTTGACATCTTTCATAAGCTGCTGCAAGTCAATCTCTTGCTTCCTCAGGTTTCCAAATGAGGACTGGTTTTCCACATAGCCCTTCCCTCCAGCTCCCAGGCTGATCTTCACAAATGATGCTTCGATACTTCCTTGAACAAAATCTTCAAACTTCCCCATATATTTTGCAAAGTCAGACTCCACAATCACTAGGAAAGCAATAACAGTAACTTCTGTGAAGTGCTGAAACTGTCCTTAAGTGATTGGAAGAACAGATACTTAGAGAAAATATGACAACTTAGTGAAGGCAAGGAACAGTATGAAGTGGTAAATAATGAAATTTACATCTCTACAACTCTTGCATCTGCTCTCTTGATGTTTTCATCCTCTCTACTATCTTTTATTTTTTGCCATTTTAGGAAAACATACGGTGACTGAAGTGCTGAACTCAGACACTATGGAATATTTATAAAGAATAATTGAAAGTTATTTCAGCTACAAAGAAAACTACAAAGCAGACCTGCTTGTACAATAGTGCCAGTATTTTGGCATTATTTTGACACATCTCATCACAGTCCCAAAGCTCATTGAAAACCAATGGAAAAATCTAACTGGTTTAAAACAACCCTGAATTTTATAAATTCAGAGAACTGACTCAGAATCAGCTAATTTTCCAAGCCAGCTACAATTAACATCTTAGATTAGGGACTTATCTATTTTCCTATATGGAATTATGACATGTCCAGAAATATGGGATTCCATCTCATTAATCTTAAAACATGGGTGGGACTGCTACAGCTGGATGAAGAAAAAAGTACAAGGGTCAACCTTTTTTAAAAGTTTGTGGAAGACAAACAGAATGGGTGGTAAAACTCATTTGGCCTGGCCTGGAAGCATTCCCTGGGCTACTAACACCAAAAAGACATTGTTTATTCACTGCTTTTGACCTGGAGCACACTACAGTTTCACACTACTATCACGTATAACCCCCTATAATATTCTAGGGATATTCCTATGGCTGCAGACAGCATTGTTATTAAACAGTAGGACTATACAGCCTCACAACCTTCAGCACTCAATTTAATACTCTACCCAGGCAAAATTTTCTTTTTTTGACCAACATTTATTACTACCAGTTTTAGTAATATAAATGATCAATTGAGAAAAGATCCATTCATCTCATTCCCATGGATGAGGAATTCCTTCAGAACATTCCTCTGAAAGGAGCCCTCTAATAATACAATTGAGAATAACAACAGAACAGATTAGGGATTGTAGTGTTTTTATCTGCACTGATAGCCCGAGTAGGGCTTTACCTGGTTTTATTGGTTTGTCTTCAGTAAGCACATCGCTCAGGGTGACTGTCAAGAAATGATACTTGGGCTTCTGCCAGCACCAGAATTTCCTCCTCTTCGTAACTAAGCTCAAAAGCTGCAGCTTGTCTGAGGCATTCAAGTGGGAGACAGGGATCAAGTCACCTCCACTGTCAGCTTCTCTCACGAAATTCTTCGTTGCTTTTGCAAACATCGTGGGGAATCAACTAAAGCCGGAAAGAATGTATCTGTTTTCAAACAACTACAGTAGGAAAGTATAAATATTTACATTGTCCTTTTAAGAAGTTCTTCATGGAATTGCTATGAAGGAAGGAACACAGTAGTGTGTGCTCTCACCCTATCGTCTCCACTCTGAGCTGGGAAGGAGTTCAAATCACTTGTCCCAGTGTAAGTTTTCTCAGTAACTAACAAAAGAATTCTAGTTAAGAGGAACATCCACAGGTTGTTAATCTGTTAGGGAAGAAAAACACATCTTACCTGAAATTCTATTAAAAAGCATCTACTAATGAGCACCCTGTAGAGACCAGCTGCGACGAGGAGATTACTGGGGCAATGGCAGAGGATTTCTGCCTCCCCACAGGATCCTTCTTTTATTACCTAACATAAAACTTACTCCACATAAGGCAATTATGTATTACTCACACAAATTACCTTGATCTTTTTAACAGGGAGTAAACACTTGGAGGAATAATAACAACTGTTCTATAAAAAGCACCAAATGGGTGAGCTGGAATCTTTGTTACTAAGTTTTGTTTCTGAACTACACCCCTGGAAAGTTCCAGTTAATTTTTTTATTTATGAACTCTTTTTTACCTTCAACGTTTTCCAATTTTCTATTTTTCATTTGCATAACTACAGCTAAATTGAACATACATTATTTGCAACTGTTATTCACAACTGTTATTCATATCCCCTACACAACTATATACATTATCTTACTGTTGCTTTGCAATGATTTTAATTAAAAATTACCAGCATCTCTTATCATGTAAGGTTTCCTTATCCCCAGGAATGTATTTTACTGTATTTACAAAGAATGTTTTCCAGTAAGGAAGACTGGCTAAAGTCACAGAAGAAACGGTAAAAATGACCGTTCATAGGTGCTAAACACACAATTCTAATAAATTAATATTTGATATTTTTAAAGAATCTAATCTTTCTAGTTATCTGAGCTAATGATATCTCCAGAATTTTATCAGTTTGTTGTGTTTTTTTTCAATCCAGCAGCATTCCTTTAAGTCCTCCAGCTGACACGGACTGGAAAGTCCAATAAGATCATAAGACATCTCAGCTGGGTATCCACACTTTCATGATTAATTACCTGTCTTGCTCCACACAGATCTTAGATTTGTCATTTACAAACACAGGCCAGAGTAAGAGAGAACAGACTTCAAACAAAAAACGATATTGCAGTGAGCACTCAGGATTATTAACAGAAAATGAAAACCTGAATACAAACTATTAGTGCTTGGACCACAGGCTCCCTATTTTAGTATTAGGAAAAAAAAAGCCTTTTTGCAGATGCAAACTTACGTTTTCATTAGTTTCTCCCAAATCCCATTTCAGATATTCCACACAGTATTTACCAATTCATGATTAGGTATTTACCTCCTCGTGAATCCTCTATGGCCTAGTCTGCATAACAAATAAAGGGTGTTTTCCAACAACATCTGCATCAAAAGGATTTGAGCAATGTCTAAGTTGAATACTGTTTTACTGAAGAGTCTTCTGGGGCTCTCACTGTAACTGCAGCTGCAGCAAACCCTGCAGCATCACCTCAGCTCTGGGCAGTGGGAATATTTCCACTGATTTTTGTTCTCTCACTTTTTCCTAAACTGAACTCAGACTGAGTTTTTGCATTCTTTATGTCATCTCCTTAACTTCCCTGGTTTTAATCTCAGTGAGAACACTTTTAACAGAATAAAGCAATGCAGATCCACTGCAGCAGAAAAGAAAAAACCCAAATAAATCTTCAAACCAAAACTAGTTTCCTTTATCCACAGGACTTCTTTTGCAGGAGTCTAAAATTCTCACTGCCTGCCTTGGCTGCCTTTGCCCAGGATGACCTACAAACATTTCTGTACTGTACATGACTGCTTACTCACCCTGATCCCCTTGCTGCATAGCCAGCTCACATGGACATAGTCTCTGAAAAAAAAAGGCCACCCATTTCTGAGTTTATCATAAAACAAACTGAAAAATCAGGTCCTAATATTTAGCATTCTTACAAATTCACTAAATCTCATGAGAGGAACCACTGCACCAGTCTGTAAAACTTCCAGTTCACAGTGGTTTGCCTTCTCTCCCCATCACCACTCTTGACTAGCAAAGGGAATATCCAGGGGAGAGGACAGAGTGCTTTTGAGGACTAACGAGACTCACCAGGCAGGAGAGGTGGGGCAGTTTTCAGCCTCAAAAGGATGGCAATGTCTCCCACACTTTGCTGCGCTGGTAGTATCTTTGCAGGGAGCATATTTTGCTGGTGAAGGTGTATCTGCAAATCAAGAGTATTCTATCCAAAATCCTGCTTATTTCTTTTTGGATATAGCACCTTTAACACAAATTTGACAATGCCCCCAAATAACCTTGCTTCACTATTTCCCAGAACAAAGATACAGAGCAATTATGCCCCTAGCCAAGGTCAGGGAGTTAATACAGCCACAAGGCTCAATGGCATCCTGATCAAATGGACATGGAGCAGCTACAAACCCAGCATTAAGAAAACTCTGCCTTGGGAACTTCTTCCTCTGGAAATTTTAATAGAGCTGTGCTTGGTTTGACAGAAATAAAAGGGAAGGTATCAAGCTGGTAGGAAATGCCTGTCAGAGTGAATTCACTTTTGCAGATTGAAAGCTAGGCATGAAAGCAGAAAAGGAAATAGTAGTACCTTCCTTGTCTACCGAAAAACCTAAAATTAGCCTGAACCCAGGCTACAGGAGGATTATTTAATGGCAAGGATGAGATCAAAGAAGATAATGAAACCAATTTCACTGTTTATGTAAACAAACAAATGAATCTCACCCTTCTTTCCTTTGTAGTTCCCTAACTCAGTATAGTGGGACACTAAATCCAAAGCAACATTTAATGAGCAATCGGTGTTCGCCTCTATCAGTACAAAAGAAACCAAACAGTTGCCTGGTGTTTCTTACATTCTGTATCTTTCACATTTAATACCTTTTTTTTTTTTTTCATTTAACATAAGATTACACAGCACACTGGGCACAGTACACAGGGAATTTGGTAGCACGGGGACAACTGGATTGCCAAATGGCAGCACTCCCCTTCCTACAGCCCAAGTTGTAAGGAAACACAAGGCCTGAAGGCCGAAGAGGAGCCTCACTGTTGGAAGCGCTGTTAGGCATTAACCACTGCGTAGGAGTGGTGATGGCCTTGGAATCCTAAAGAGTATGAGTCTGTATCCGAAGGGAACTGGAGCATGGAAGCGACGACATGTATGTTAGATGTTTTATTAAACAACATTAGAGTTACTTTCACCTCCTTTCTAGATAATTAAAATTAAAAAGCAAAAAAAGAGCACCCATTAGAGCTAATACACAAAGCCTAGCAGCGCTGCTCACACAATGCCTTACAGTCTTTGAACGCATGTGGTCCCTAAAAACACATCCAAAAGATTTTAGCCCTGAGAGAAGCCCTCTATTTGTTTCTCGAGGACTCTTCAACACGTGGCTCCACAGAGCGGTGCAGCAGGCTCGGGCACCCCGGAGAGATGCGGCGCCTTGCCCTGCCCCTGGGCGCCGGGGAAAGGCTGCGAGCGCTGTGGGAATGCCCCGCGCTGCCCCGGCGCTGGGCGCTCCGTCCCGCCCGCCTCTCCGGGCGCGGCTCGGGCAGGGCAGCATCGCCCCGGAGTGCTACCGCTCAGAGCCCCGCACAGCACTGCGGCCATTCCGCTCCCCCCGGGGCGGGAAGGACAGCGGGGCGCGGCCCGGAGGGCCCCGGCTGCCCGTGCCCCGCGGACGGGCGGAGCAGCAGGGACCGGGGGAGGCGGGTACGGCCGGGCCGCACCGCCGCGCAGGGCCCGCTCCCGTACTCACGGCATTCCCGGCGCTCGCCGCCGCCGCCAACGGGGATGCGGCG
>VYXD01013461.1:364417-459606 GCA_013397195.1 Hylia prasina | reverse complement strand
GTGCGGGCGGGCGAGAGCCGCGCCCGGGGCGCCTCCGCCATGTTGAGGCGCGGAGCCGCCACCCAGCTCAGGGCAGCGGGCGGGCACCGGGGCGCGTCCCTGAGAACCCTCGGGGCGGCTTCTGCCTCGCTCGCCATCCCGCCCATCTGCCCGAGCTCCCGTGAGGATTGGAACGAAGGGCTGCAGGTGTCCCTCTGCGTGAGGCGGTGGCCCGGCTCAGCCTCCCCGCGGCAGGTCTCGGTGTCGGGCAGCCCTCTGAGTGGGGCGCTAGAGAATTCCCAGTGGAAGTTCAGACCGTTTTGTATGGCTGCACCCTGGCAGATAAGACTGGCAGCTGTCTTTCCCTCCAGGTAATAGCCTGACAGCGACGTTCTGTGATACGAGTGATAAGGACATCCTTGTGACAGCCTCTCAAGCCCGGCTCGGGTCAGAAGCGCACGGGGCCAGTGCGAAATCTCCTGGAAACAACAGCCCTGCCGCGATTTTGGCTGCGAGTTTGCAACTGGGCTGGCACTGCGGGCCTTGTGAATCCCCCGTGGACCGAACAGAAGCTCTCAAGTCAAGGTCCCCAGTCCAGGAACCTTGAACAGCAGCACTGTGGAAAATGAGAAGTGTGGTCAGTGGAGCCTGGGGCAGGTTCGTGAACCGCAGTGTGAAATACTGAGCGCCGTCACAGTATTTCAGTCGTCTGAAAACACCACAGTGAAAAAAACCTGGTTGTTTATGATGCCAAAGGAGTGATCCAATGAGAAACAGATGAGTCTGCAGAAACCCAAAGAGTAGTTTTTTCACCATAATAAATATCAAATAAATCTTTTCCAAGTGAACCATGCCACAGGCTGGGTACTTCCCTTGTGGTTTGAACAGAGAGCTTTTGAGGCTGGGGGTAAAGTCACAAATGTCACATCACCAGACCTTAATGGGCTAACACCCTGACTTAGGAATAAAGGGAAGGTGAAAGCTTAATGTATTTAAATCAACAGTCCTGGTTGGAAGGTATCAGTAAATGCACATAGCTAAAGTAGATACATTTCTTCCTTTTTGCTACATGCAGTATGCAAACCTTCCAATGGATTTCAGCTGATTTTAATCCATCACCCCTTTCTGACTTCCCCAGGTGACATCCTTATTGATTCAATGATTAAACAGATCTCCCTTCTGGGGTTGCATCTGCTTACAGAAATGTGAATAAATAGCCAGAATGGAACTAAGTACCTGTATTTGTGATGGTTTAATTTTTATAAACTAATGAAATTTATAAAGCTCCATCCTTAGAGCCCCTGCCTCAGAAAAAGTACTCACACATCCTCAGGGGATCTCTTTTTAGGATCAGCATTGAGGTGCAGAATCACTAGCTTCAGTAATAATCTGGCCAGTAATAGCACACGTTTCATAAGCTATCGTGTTTTTCCAGGGAGTGGCAATGTGTGATCAGTTTCAAATGCAAGTCTGCTAAAGCATATTTTGAGAAATCAAGGGAGGAAGTTTCACTGAACCACATTGCTATGGAAATATCCACTGGCGATAGAGGACTTAAATAAAACTAGTGAAACTTGCTGGTAATTTTAAGGACACTACCAGCAGTTGTAGGCACACCAAATAGAGGGTGCCACACCAGGAATATTGCCATGTTTTTAAGAAAAAGTCTTCAAGAGAAATCTTCTATACATCTGAATGGCACCAGCTAACATAGAGTAATTTTCAGATGCTTCTCATTAACTAGAAAAGACAGAAACAGGTGGTTAACAAACAGTTTTGGGGCAATGCAGCAATTAACTTTGAGGCTTCAAAGTGTATCACAGAAACTGGCTGCAAATGAGAGACATTTAGGACTGAACCTCCACCTTGAGCATTCAGTCTTCGTGGAAATGCCCTTCAGGTGCACTGCACAGTCAAAATTGCCAGCCCATGGTTACTCCGTGGCCAGCTGAGATGCCAGCAGGGAGAATATCGTATCAGGGAAAGACACAGTCTCAGCGTGGTCTGTCAGCCACAGACTCCATCTCCTGAGCTGAAGCATGAAGAGCATCACTGCTGCATTAGAAGATCCTTCTGCATGAGAAGATCGTCTTGCAGAAGGAGCAGAAGAAGAAAACCAGAAACTTTTGCCTCTAGAACAAGCTACTTTTGGTATGGAACAAGTTCTGACTACCTCTTAAATAAGTGACGTGAGGCAAGAGACTTCACAGCCACAACTAAACAAATGAATAATGCACATAATAATGGAGTAATAACACAAAAGTGATCTGAAAGGGAAAAAAGACTCCAGCAAAATAGTTGTATGCTTTTTGAGTATGGCTGTGTGAAATTCCTCAGGTATGACATTTGAAAAAACCACTGAGCATGCCACCACAAGATGTCAGCATTGCAGAATAGTTATTCCTACCAGAAACAGAAAAGATTTTTACATCCTATATGCATTTGGTATTAGATTTATTTTTTTTTGCATGATGGCATAATCTGGCCTTATTTTTATCAACTGTTGACATTATGATGTCAGTCCAAATTTAGTTGCAAGGGGGAATTTCTTAAACAGCTTTTTTTATTAATCTCTATCTTAAAAACTTTAAAAAATGCTTTCACAGCATGAGCAGCAGTACTAATGGCAAACACCACCTTGTAGCCATCAATGTGTTGTTTCAGGCTGCATCCAGCCTGGCTAGAAAGCACTCACTAAAATTGTGGCTGTATATTGAGGTGTCAAGAGGTCATCCAAAGGTCTCTGCATGCTAAGTGGTTTTATAACCTCCACGCTGGCTGGAGAAGGCTCTGCTGGCCTCAGTTCTGTAGAGGAAGTGGGAATAAAGTGTGAAGCTATTCTGGGCTTCTGTTTAAAAGAAAAGGATGTATGGGGTAGCAAATCTTTTTAAAGGTGTCTGGCAACATAAGCAAAATCACCAGCAAAAGAATGAATTTCTTTTTTTTTCGCTCCGTTCCCTTTTGTAAGAATAAAAGATCTGGGCAGCAATTTGTGTTTGTTTCTTATTTCTTTCAAATGAACTAACCAGCCTCATTTTTCTTCCACATTGAAATTCATGTCCTGTTTTGCTGGGATGCTCTGTACTTTTTGCCTCTACCATTCTGTCCTCTGAAACAGTTCCTGTTGCACACAACAGCTTTCTCCCTCTCCTGCTGCTATGGTTGTCACCACCCCTGCCACCGTGCCAGCAGCAAGTGACAGGCTTGGCAAGGGACTGTGTCCTGAGAAGGGGAGAAGAGTGGGAGGGTGCAGTGAGCCAGGAGGGGCTGTGTGAGTTCAAAGCAGCCAGAAAATTGTTCTCCTGTGCTTCCCTACCTGATCATGTGAGCTTCTGTCCATTCTGCTCTTGATGATGTCTTTAACCATCTGAAGATCTTGCTGTAAGATGAGTTTGGCCACTCTTTAGAGGCTGTCTTGTATTGCCAGGTTCAACTTTGCTACCTTTACGGACCAATATGAGGAAAACAGTGTTCACTTCTGGTCCTTCCCTTGGAGAGTGCCATGCTGAGATGCAGGAGGAGGCAGACGTGTTCAAGTACAACCTGTTTGCTGTAACTCAGTCAGAGGTCTGTGCCTTCAGCACTGATGTTGGCATGGGGGGGAGTAGTGCCACATCTGCCTTTCTGTAGTGCACAGGTTGTGGCACAGGGCTCCCCTCTGTCATTCTGTCCAACTATGCGATGATTCTATGATGTCTGCAGTAATAATATGGAGAACAGTTTGCATGAATTTGCATAAACTTGGCGCTTTTAACTTTAAATTGTAGATTGGATGGCAGCCACAGAACTTTAGTTCTTTTACAATAATGATAAATGAAGACTTAGGAATATAACATTTCTTGAATGTCTCAAAAGCCTTCCATAATAGTTTATTAGCAACCATCTCATTTCATTAATGTTTTATCACAAACCATCTGCCTGCTATACTGTTCAAGCTATTTAGTAGTAAAACTTCCTCATAAATTAGCCAAAAGGAATGGCTATTGAACTATTGTGTATGAGCCCCAAACAACTTTCATGTAGGTCCTATATAAACAGTTATTTTAAAAGTATTAGACTACACTAAACTTCAGCATTAAACTTCACAAGTCTAAAAATTGTATCAGTAATAAAATCTGAAACTTAGCTTACTCCTCATGCCTAATTTTTATTCTTTTTTTTCTATATGTTTAATGCTTGGGCAGTTGGAACAGGAGTGACAAAGTCAAAATGACAAACTGTATTTAAATAAAAATTAGGATTTTGTTTTTCAATAAAACATTGCAAACAGAGGATACTTGTCATCATGCCTCCAAAAAATGAAGCCCTTCATCTTTGTATCTCTGCACATGTACATTTTTCAGACTGTAAGCACTCTGTCAGGGTTTCTGGCACTGCTCTGAAATCCAACTGTACAGCAGCACACGGCACCATTCAGAGTTGTACAATGCCTACTACTATGGGCAGCTAGGTAACTGA
This sequence comes from Hylia prasina, assembly GCA_013397195.1. Classification (NCBI taxonomy): domain Eukaryota; kingdom Metazoa; phylum Chordata; class Aves; order Passeriformes; family Sylviidae; genus Hylia; species Hylia prasina. Next base: position 455,169 of record VYXD01013461.1, on the reverse strand, counting down.
TTGTAAATGCTTATATAATAGACATTGTTTTAATAAATTGTACTTCCATTTATAATTATTTTACTGTTACATTTTCAGATCAGTAAAAAATGTCACCCTAAAATTGGGGCAGTTCCTAGTGATTTTGCTATTTATAGACAACCTTAAAGTTACTGTGAATGGAATAACTAAAGAAATCATATCTAAAGAACACACAGAAGATTTAGGACAAAATTGGCAAAGCAACAGGAGTTAAAAGATCCCTGGGAAAGAGCCCATAGTTGAAGCTGCCTGTAGAGAGAAAAGCTGGCTGTAAGTGTTCTTTGATCAGCAGATATGTTCTGTTTCATGCAATTCCTCTTGCATCCTCTGAATGTGTATGCACAAGCATCCTCAATAAACCTCACTATCCACCTGTGGGAGCAAATTATTTGGGCAGAATTTCCTGAAGAATAGGCAGTGTGATTGCAGTCCCTCACGGGGCAGCCAGCCTGATGGAATTTGTGTTACACTGCTGCAGAACTGGAGCACAGCCATAGTCAAACCTTGCAAAATGTTCAGAAGGTAACATTAATATTTCATTGACTAGCACCAGATGCATGTTGTCATTTGCAGCAATAGCTTTATTGTGATTTAAAACAAATTTTCTCTCTCCCTTTTGTTTTTTGTTCCTCCTTTGTTTTCTAGTTGTTTTGCAACTCTATAATCCCTCTTCTCATTATCTGTTGTCAGCTCAGTCTCTCTTGCAGGAACAACAGCAGAAATTCCTGTCCCAATGCAATGTGAAAGAGGTTTCTCCAGAACAACAACAACAAAAAAATTCAGTTTTAAGTTCCCACAAAGATAGAAATTCAGAATTTTGTTTAGTAGTCTTTGAAGCAAGCAATGGCCTGTACAAGTGGCAGATGCATTAAGGAGACCACAAACAGCAAAGAAGTCAGAGACTACAGAGGGTTCTGAGGAGTGGTGAGGGTGCATTGCTCCTACCAGTGAGTCAGGATTCCTGCAGCTTCCCAGGGGCTCTGCAGCAGGAGCTGGGCCAAGAGCTGTCTGCATCTTCTGCTGTAGAAACACACACCGCAAAGGAGGACAGAAGTTAAAAGCCCATCCCATTTCCCACAGGGCTGACAGTTCAGCCCTGCTGGGTACCAAGAGGAAGGCCTCATGTTTCTTCTTAAAGCCACTTCATTTTTCAGCTTGCTATTGCTCCTCCTCATTTCAGCATGTGAAGTTTGCTTTCCAATGTCCTACAGGCAGTGGGGTAAGAACATACCTGAGTTTTTCCCACAAAAGGGAATAGGATGAAAAAGAAACACAGTTCTTTTTGAAGCAAGGAGCAAGGGCTGGCAAGCAGCTAAAAAGTGTGTGCGCTGGTAATTGCATAGGAGTTCTTTTTATATTATGCAACAGTGTTGCCCAAAAAGACAGCAGGTACCATAAAGGGTGCTCTGGGTCAAAACAGATTGGTAGATACAAAAGCAGTGTGTTCCAATCTGGGCTCCCCAGCACAAGAGACACATGGAGTTCCTGGAACAGGTCCTGCAGAGGGCTGCAAAGATCATTAAGGGACTGGAGCATCTCTGTTAGGGTGAAAGGCTGAGGGAGCTGGGCCTGTTCAGCCTCGAGAAGAGATGACTGAAAGGGAACCTCACAAATGTCTATCAGTACCTGAAGGGAGGGTGCCAAGAAGCTGCAGACAGGCTGTTCTCAGGGGTGCTGAGCAATAGGACAGAGGCAATGGGCAGAAACTGCTGCACAGAAAACTCCACCTGAACATGAGGAAGAAATTCTTTACTGTGTGAGGGACCCGACGCTGGAACAGGCTGTCCAGAGGGGATGTGGACGGTCCCTCGCTGGAGACATTCAAGAACTGTCTGGGTGCAATCCTGTGCCATGTGCTCTAAGATGACCATGCTCGAGCAGGGAGGTTGGACCAGATAATCCACTGTGGTCCCTTCCAACCTGACTGATTCTGTGAAAAGGCTGCAGCTGTGCTTCTGAACAGAGTGGAAACCTCTACAGAGCAGTCATGTCCTGCAAATTTGTAGTGGTGGTGGCCCAGGACAGAGGCATACAACTCCAGGTTGTTGACACTATTTGTTATATTGCAGTTCCACATGCAGACCAGGTCTTCACTATGCTGGAAAACAACCTCATGTATGAAATTAAGTAGCCTCTTCTCTGACAATTAAAAATGTAATTTATTTGCTTCACCACAGGACTAAAACTGGTGTCCTTGCTGTTTGTACTGCCCTTGTTTATCTGAACGGTGCACTAATATGGGTGAATGGCATCTGTAACAGGTGATGCAAGTACCCTTGGGTGGATGGCTTGCTTACTGCCAAAGAGACAATTCTCTGCAACTGGGAAATAGGGTTGTACTTCTCCTGCACAACTGGTTCTGTCAGCTTGAGATGGGGCCTATTGGGTTCTCCCACAGTTACTGTCCAGCCTCATCAATGCCAATGTACTGCAGAGTGAGCAATACAGTTTCTACAAGAGAAGGAAGACCAGCTGTGTCCTGAGAGGAAGCATCATCAGGAAATGAAACAATGAGCAACCAGCACTGGGAAAGCATGAACCGCAGTTACTCCTTTTTCCTAGGACCTCATAACTGCAAACTTCAATACTGAGAATCATATTTCAACATATACTGTTTCCTCTCATTCCTTACTCCCATCATGTCAAACAACCAATTCACATTGGTATCAAGACCAAAACATTCACTTTAGGAAGCTTTGCACCTAGATAAAATACAATGGAGCTCCTACTATAGCTTGCATTTTTTTTTTCCCACTGTGATGTGGCACATCCTCTTTTTCAGTTCCTGATACTCACAAAAGGTGAGAATATAATATCCTAGAGTTCTCTACATTGCATCAGCTTTAACTGAAGCTTTACTCTGTCTCCAAAATGAAAGGGTACATGTTAGGGAAGGGCTAGGTTCATCATCCTTTAGAAACTAGAGAACTCAGAAAAAGTCAAACTTGCCCTATTTGCAGTGCTCTCTTAGGCCAAGTCTTTAGTAAAAGATTTTCCCCACTAAAGAACTTTGTAATTTCGTGTGCTATTTTTGAATCTTACAAGAAAAATTGATTTTTCCATCCAAAAAAACTATATAGCTCTAGTTGCCTTTACAGGGTTTATTTCATTGACTGAAGTGCAAGTAGCAAACAATAAATACAAGTAGGATGATCTCTTGCCTTCACTCCATCTTCAGACTGTCAATTGCCAAAATTAAAACAAACCTTGCAGTAAACAAAACTGTAAATCTCTTTCAGCTATTAGACAGGTTCTCATCTATTGATAAATCTACATAATCTTCCTTGCCTTAGGCAGCAATCTAGGCATTGCAGACATATCCTCATAAAAACCTAAGGAGGAGAGGGGATTTTTCAAGGCATGTACTGCAGTAATTCAAAGTTGCCTTACTGCAACCTTTATTTCTTCTTTATTTAACACAATCTGAAAAGTAAGGAATTTGTAATTTTGGAAATACATTCTATCAAGAAGTTTTAATAAGGACAAACAACGTTAACTAAGGAAAAAAAAGTACTTTTGAATTGTAACAGCTGGTTTTACTAGAATAGCACGTGAAACATCAGCACACAAAACCCTCAAGGAGAAGTACTACCCTACTATTTAGAGGAAGACAATAATTCCTGGAGTCTGAAATTACAGTCAGAAACATCAGTGGATGTTTATATACAACATCTTGTGTTCCAGGAATTTATTACTGTTTCCAGAGCCTGTAAAAACTTACATCGGCAAACCCACAGAGACAAATTCTCAGTTAACTTAAGCCTCAGTTACACTCAGCTCAGTAGAGCAATGTTGATTTACCTCAAATGAGAGTTTGCACAAAGTAATTTCAAATATTTCCCTTGGTACAGAATAAGCAAAGATACAAATTCATAAGGATATGTCAGAATCTGGTATCTAGCCAGCTTTTAACTCCATTTAAAAAGAGAGTAACCCTACAAATGCTTATGCATAAAACAGAGAGGTCTAAATTAAAAACTCAATAAATCAAGCACAGAGAGCAACATTTGCAACATGAAAGAAATACAACAGAGGTGTAAAAAAATAACAAAAATGCCAAGATGTGTTGGTTCTTATGTAGAGCAAGCTTTACTCAGCTGTCAGTGTTTTTCCTAACTCTATGAAGGTTTGAATAATTTTGTGATAAGCAAAATGACTTTAAAATAGAGATTACAGTAAATGAACAGACAACTGAGCTTAAACACAAACTGGATGCAAGGTCTACACAAGCCAAGTTTACCTTGCACTTCTGTAGAGGAGGACAGCCTGTTTTGTCTGGCACTGACCACATTGTGGGCACTAGGCATGGTCTGAGCTTGAGGGGCAGTCATGAGAAATTCACTGCATAGGCATTTCTCTGTGAGAGAAATTCCTGCTGCCCTGGGTGCTCATGAGTGGGGCACCAATAACGAGCATCCCTTGCAATCTTTCTCTCCCTTTTATAATTATGAAAAAAATTATGAAAACCAGAACTTTCCCAGCAGCTTGAACTAAATGCTAGTTATTTCAGATACCAATTAAACTGTATCAGGACTCTAAGAAATAAATCAGCAATGAAATTATTCCCTCTGACACGGTGAGAAAGTTCCAATGGTCTTAACCCAACAAAAACAAAATTGCTAGACTTCAAAAAACCAGGAGCTGATTCTGGCCCACTATAAAGACTGTTTTTCTTTTGGCCTCTATCCTGATTCTGCCATATGCAACTGTTGAGGATATTTTGCATGGTAACAAATTTATAGATCCAGTTTTCCCAGCTCTTCTAAAACTCCATGCTCCCTCCCACCAAAACTTTGTAGACACTGAGGCTGCAAAGTGCTGCAGAACTACAGTCAGGAATTTCACATTGGTCAGGAGTTACACTCACTGTACTCCCACATTTTACAAGATCTTAGTCCATCCATATTGCATCTTATACACGTGGTGGGACTGTGTGACATAGCTGAGGTCTGAGTGGCAGAGCTGTCCTGAATCACCATCTCTAAGAGAAAAACCACCACATTGATATTCTTTCTTTCCAGTTATTTATTTTATCCAGTAAATACCATGCTTCCTTGTTTTTCAAGGTTGTATTAAGGAGAACATTTAGTTTGTGGTTTCTACACTCATACTAAAGCATAATAGTTATGCTGCACATATGTCTGCTAAAAACTGCTTTTAGGAATAAACTTCCAGCTGTAAATGGATTCCATCAGCTTACCCCTTTTCCTGCCTCAGGTGTCTGGCACAATAGCCACGCAGCAGAGCCGTGGAGAGCAGTACAACTGGAACATTGCACAACTACCAGACAGATTGTAAGAGTGATAAATAAGGGTTCTAGCAGATGGAAGCTCTTTCCTACTTGCCATTTTGCCAAGTGTAAAAAGCACAGATCAGTACAGCAGTGAGATTTGTTTCAGCTGCCACAATCACCCTTTGAAGAAAGATGCTTACAACCCCTGGGAAAAAGTCAGGGTGCTCTGTGACCTTTTGCAAGTATGATTTATTAACATCCAACTAAATTGGTTATAGAGACAAAAACAATAAATCAAGTTGTGCATCAAGGTACTCCAATGTTATTACAAATTTTTGGAGGGAAGCAGAAAACAGGGATGGTCCTGACTACAGAGAGACTTCTCAAGTATCTGAAAGTCAGCAATAATTCTAATACATAAGATACTGTTCCTCATTCTGAAATCACTAATGCTATCAAAACAAACAACAAATCCAGCATTTAGCAGCTTTGATTATGTAATACCTCATACATGTGGGATGTTTTTCCCATTCTGGGACTAGCAAAATACTGTTAACACAAAGACTTTCAGATTTTCAGGGATGCCAACCATCTCCAAGATGGAGCTGACAGAGGTCATCACCTCTTGTGGATCAACATCCCGACCATTCACTCTTTATTACAGTTTTGTTTTACACATTAAAGACATCAAATCCACAATTTATATTTAAAAAAATGAACAATTTGAAATAATTCTTTAACATGTGGCAACTACTTATGTGGAAAATTTATCTTATTGCTTTCAAAAAGCTGCAGCAAGAACAGTGTCTACAAACTGAGCAGTACAGTAGTACATTTATTTGGTGGTAAGTTACAGCATTTACTAAGTTTCAAAAGGTAAGCCAGATAATATGCAGTTTCTTATGAGCCCACAGCTGCTGGAATATGTTGCACCCACCAGTAGCTAGAAAATAGAAAGGACGAATTAACGGACACCGTGTATTTTATTTATTGTAGGCATAATTCATGAATGAAAACAAACTCAACCAAAAAAACCTATTCATTTTAATGTCACTCCTTTGAATAGCACCATCTCATTCTAGCCCTTGCAAGATGTATTCAGTTATGTGGACAAGTTGCATGTCATCCTTCTCTCTATTAAAATGCACCATGGGCCAAGTTTTGCACTCCTCTTCAGCTTGCCCTCTTTGCATGAGTTGTACACAAAAAACGAAGCCATACTGAACCAAGCAAAATATGCTGAAAGTCTCCTGCTCTGCCAAGCTGGTCATTTGGAGAGACAACACAAGAGATTTACACAAAAGCAGATGAAGGACATGCGTAATTAGGATTTGCTGAGCAGATATAGCTCCATATTTCCACAGCATACTACCCTTAGTAGGTCTGACTCCAGAGTGTAAGAAAGTCTCATTCACAGTCAAGGAAAAGATACAGAAGGAATTTATGGGGAAAAGAATTTAACTACAGCCTCTAGGTATGATTCATCATTTGTTAGAATGGACTGTTTTCATCAGTTTTTTTCAATAAAGAGAAAAATGGCACACTGAATAAGGGACCACACAGAAAACCCGAACAGGACTGTAAACAGCTGAGGGAAAGTGGGGGGCATGGAAAGAGGTGAGGTCTTTGTTAGTTTGGGTTTTTTGGGTGGGTTGTTTGAGACCAGCACTGGACCATTGTGCAATGTGAAAGCTATCCCTGGCTGAGGCCCAGTTCTGGTCCCATGAATTGGTGTTCTTTCTGTATAGTGATCTGGATTCAACACTAGGCTGCCAGGTAATAAGGTGACTGTGCTTGCAACTGTTTTGTCCTTCAGGGACCAGATTTTAGAAGAAAGCAGCAATCCTGTTTCCAGTCCTTCAAAGAAAACTGACCTCCAGGATGTTTCCTTATCAAAATTTAGGCTGGTTTTGGTCTTCCTTCCAGGCATCTAATTTTCCAAGCTCTTCATAAAGAACCTAAGTACAGACTGCTGGATCTGTATTTCAAAAAGTGTCTAAAAGAAGTAGTTCAGTGCTGGCAAACTGTCACATCAAGCATATCTCAGAGAACAGAGATCCAGAAAGGAATGCAGTGATTAATGGTGTGTTCTAGTTCCATTTGGTCTAAAGGGCACTTTACGCTGCCCAGAGTCCCCTCCTGAACAAGTGATGTTGTTTTATAATCCCAAATTTACACAAAATCAGAAACTAAGCATCAAGCCTAAAAATCTGAAAGTAGATATGTGGGTTTCTGTTCCTATGTACAATATTTCCATGGATTTTTTTTCCTTTCTATGCTTTACAACTTGAAAAATGAAGCAGGGTTTCAATACCCAAAGGCCTGAGCTGCTCCATCACCTTGACAGAATTTTATAGAGAGTTTCACTTTATGAAGAGACACACAAAAGAAGGCAGAGCTGCACGAGTGATCTCAAACTGGCCTCCAAAATTGTATTAAGCAGTGTTTATAAAGTCACGAAATAAGAGAGCTATAACAGCAGGCAAAGGTCATCAGGAAGTTTTAAGACTGATCCGTTGAGCTACACACCTTGGGGATCACAGCTGTGTATGAAAGGAAGCAGTTAAATTACCTGATCCATTCCTTTTTTACCATTCAGGGTAGAAATAGTGGGAAAAAGTCCCTCAGTGTCAGTTATTAAAAATAACAGTTGTCTTAGTTATACTGCAGAAAGCTAATATAAATTTTGTACCCATTAACACAGCTGAAGTTTTGGGGAAGAAAATTACCAGAATTTCGTATTTTACCAAGAATAACTTTATAGAATATATTAAGTCTGTGAATGTTGAATATATTTACATGCAGAAATACACAGAACTAACATCAAGACAGATTTCTTCCACTTCTTAATATACAGTTAACAGAAGTTTAACAACTAAACCCAATTGCTTCATACAAAAGTAAGCAGGGAAACCTATACTGCAGTTGGAAATGTGGGGTCAGAGGATCATTCACAACTGGTTACATTGTGTTTGGAGGTGTGTATTATAGATTTACAAAAGGAGCAATAACTTGTTTAATGGTTTTGCTTCATGCATTTAAGAAATGCCCTAGGTTATTCTCAGGCATTTTTATGGAGACAATACTAAAATTCTGGAGTTTACTTTCTTTATACAGAAATTTTGATGAAGAAATTTTTATATAAGGCACTGCTCAGCCCAATGCTTCTTGTCATTAATCCCATGTATTTCGGACAGTTTGGAGTCTTAGAGAAATCAGACTTGGCATGGCCATTCTGATTTCTCAAGAATCATGACTCAAATACCCCATATGAGATTGGTTTTGTTTACTACCTGTATGGGGGAATCCCCTCCACACACAGGATATAGAAACCCAGCAATCAGATCACGCAGCATCACAGTAGCTGCCAAATATGACGATGAACAAGCTTAATGCAGCCTCCACAAATTTTGCTCCTTTTCTTAGAAGTTTTGTTTCCTCTACCCTCTTTCATTTTTAAATTAACCTTATTTTTAGTATAAATTGTAATTACCAACAGCAAGGATAATTGCAATTATCAACTCATTTCTCTGCCAGGTTATGACAGTTAATACAAGGATAAAAGACAGGAAGGGAACAAGTCATGAAGGGAACCTCGTATTTCTTGAAAAGCCAAACAGCCCCCAAAGTTTAAGATTTCCTTTGGAATCAAAGCCCAGATTTTTGTCTTCCTACAGATGTGAACCTTGCCTTGTTACAAGCTGCTGGCCTGGTAGTCAGGTATTTTGAGGACATATTAATTAGACATAATTATGCTAACTTCTTTGGTAATAAATTATGGAAATGATGGTGAGGCAGAGATCCTGGACAAAATGAAAAATGGTGAAAAAGCATTCATCTGTCTCAGAGACAATGAGGCTTCAATAGAAAGCAAAGTTCAAATATACATCTAATCTAACACCACAGATTTTGTTTAAAATTTAAAACCATAGTATTTCCTTCATTTTACATATAATACATGGAACCATTTTTAATAGATTTTCTCTAGAACAATGCAGCACAATTGCAGTAAAGTGCAAGCTTTTCTAAGCTATTAGTCTGTCCTCCTAGGAGTCCACTTTATTCATGCCATGTCCAGTTCTTCCTGTCATAAGCCAATTTAACATGCCAGCATTTGGGTTTGATTTTGTGTCTTTACAGTGGCATGTAAAGAAAAGAAAAGGGTGTGGTGATAGGATGCAGATCTATCACATGGAAAGAGATGCAGACACACAGAGCAGATTTGAAGAACCACGGATCAGGCTTGCGTTGCAGATATGTGGGAATGCAAATTATTCTGTTAATGACTATGGCATCATGATTTGATGGAAAAAAACCCAACATACTGCCCATCTCTATAATCTTCATTCAAAAGTGAGAATTCTGCTACATTTGTTTCCTGCTAAATTTCTGACCCACGGTTTAGTAGCTTCACAAGTCGAACCATACATATAAAATTACTGGAAAGGGATGCAATTGATTTAGTGCAAGACATTTAAATATTTTTCTGAACTTAAACGAACAGAGGAAGATCAAAGACTCCATACACTTCTCCATAAGGCAGATGGCAATTTTTTAAATATAAGATCTTAAATATGTTATTTCTTAAGAGGTAGAAAATATCAAAATACTAGGAAAAAATTTCTAGCTTAAAACAATCAGTTTGCTTACTTTTTACAAAGTCTTACTGTTGCAATTTTTAAGTGAATAAAAACAAATGAAGCTATGGAAGCACAGGATTTCGTGCTTTGTATAAGATTTCACTGGAAAAAGAGAGAGCTTCTTCATCTAGTCACTGCTCAAGCAGTATATACAAATGATCTCCTCATCTTGCCCTGTTGGGGGCTATAAATTTGAAGTGAAAATTTTTCCCAATGGAAAATTTTGGCGATTCCTGACTTTCTAGCACTACATTTAACCGGGTACAGTTTATGTATAAGGCAGTAAGAACCAGCGACGTAAGCTCAGAACTACCTCTTCCATAAAGCTAAGAAGAAAGTTAATAGAAACAAAAGCTTACTTAAATCTTTCCTAAAGACAGCAAAAGATCGTAGTCAGATTCCAGCACCAGCTGATAATCTGCTTCAGCAATTCATACCAGCCTAGAGACAGCTGAACTACTCATTGCACTGTGGAAGCCTACCTACAGTTTGAGTTACTAAGGCTTGCACTCTTCCTCAGCACAGCTAGGAGATGCTGATGCTACTGTCTCCAATGTAATTCAGTAAGGCATAATTTAACTCAGAACTGACATTATTACACATTGAAAAAGTAGTGTAAAAGCTCCTCTCTTTTCCATCTGTTAACATTCAGTACTATTTATTAAATATTTTATAAAAAGAAGTTAGGATATTTATACATTCAAACAATCACTGCAATAGTTGAGTAAAGGAAACAAATGAATTATCAGATTCTAAATTAAGCACAATTCTGTAGATATGCACATTTGCACACACCACACACATATTCCGTATGTGTGTGTGTATATATAGATATAGATATATAGTTATATTTTATATATATGTCTTTTAAATCAGATCCAAGAGTACAGCACAGAATATCTTCACTTAGCTCCTCTTTCACCAGAGGACAGGATTGTCCAGTTTGAAAAAACCAGGTTCTTTTCTAAGGTCCATGTAGGTTCCATTGCTCACCCAGGAGTCGTCGCTGGATTTCCTATCAAAGATTAAACAAATGTAAGCTTGTATTTTCCACCCATATGCTGTACAATGCAGTGTAGCACCATGCACAGGTACCAAATCCAGCCCATGAACCAGCAGCAGTGCAGCTCATTGCAGCCTACAAACAAGGCAGTACAGCTTGGAGAGCTGAACAGGTGTGTCTGCACTAGGCCATGGAGAGGCATCTCAATCTAATGTTCACCAGAAAACGTCACTATTGAACAGCCAAATGCATTAACTCATATCTGCTCTAATACTTTTGCTATATAATAATTAAACTCTTTATTCCATCATTTAAATCTACAGGATAAATCTCAGCTTTCAAATCCTCATGGTAAGGATTCAAATCCTCATTGTGAATATACAATCACAAAGTATTAGACTTTGCCTCTATCCTGCTTCCCCCTTTAGTACATATATTGGCATATGATGAGTTAGCTCAGCAGCTTGTCAGAGATGCAGTAGTCTCAGCCACTCCCTTTTGCACCTATTTAAAACATTCCTGCGCTCCTCAGAAGTACAGTATAGATATATCCAGAAGAAATAGGATCCCAGATCTGCTTATAGGCTCCAGCTCTCCCACTGCAGGAGAATAGAGAAGCTGGAGGGCAAAAGACCACATCCTCACTAGTATTCCTTTTTGTCTTTCAATGCCTGGAGTCTCCTGTTGAACTGATTTACAACAGGAAGAGAGAAAGTTCCCTCAGAACAATAATTCTCTCCCAATAAAATAGGGGAAACATTCAAAAATAGCCTTGGAAGCAAAAGGCTCCAACTCTGCACACTTCCACATCAGGCAATCCCACTGAATTCAGCACAACTTCAGCAGAGGTAATTGAGATAAATCCAGCTACTTCAGCTTGCTTCAAAGAATCAAAGATGCTACGTTCACTCAGGCAAATTCAAATGTAGACTAAATATCAAATGCCATCAAGGCACACAAAAAATACAGGGATGCACTAATAAAAAACTAATACATAATTCTGAGTTTTAACCATGTCTGGAGTATTCTGCATCACCAAAGTATATAGAGGAACCCTGGAAAAAATGGAGCTTGTCACATGGCAATTTAGAATCCAAACTATAATAAGGATTTTAATAAATGATAGTATATGCTAATTATTATCCAATACCTGAAAAATCTAGGCTGATGCTCTAGATTGTTTTCTTCTAGCACCTTCCGTCGTTCTCTCTGTAGCTGCTCAATCCTCTGCTTTTGTATTTCAGCTCCTTCAATATTCCCTTCTTCTAGAAACCTGCAGCAGCAGTGATATGAGACAACTGGTCTCCTGCCCCCAGAAGAATGAAATCTTTCCAGCAGGGATTTCACAGTGTTTGAAAGGTAAATAGCTGCCTCTGCAGACAACTGCACTATGAAAAAGCACTTAAGGAAAACTAACTCTTGTAACAAGCTCAAAGTCATAGCTACATTAGATTTTTCTACTTGGGAAATTTGCAAAACTAAAAGCTTCACTGCAGAAAGAATTTTCAAGTGTCTCAGTTTTTGGTTATTCAAATACTGTATGCTCAACATCCAGTACCTGAAGTTCTGAAATTTTAACATCCTTGGAAAGGCAGTTATCTAGAAGCATCCAAGAGGCAATGTCAGGACACACTTCCATAATAACTAGACCATCTCTCAATAAGCGCTTACAATGTCTGTTTCAGATGCACATTAATATAAAAATAGAAACACACTGCAGTTATCTTAGAAAATAGTCTGAGTTCAGGGTAAAGTGAATGTACAGAAGATTAGGAACTATTTAAAGACAATATTTCAGTGTTAAAGCTTCTTACCTTTGGTCTGGCCTAAAACGTGTATCAGTGGATGGGAGTAATGACCTGGTTTGTGGGTCCAGTTCATTTAACTCCAGTGCAAACTGTGTAAATCCATACCACTGCTCATAATCTTTAGGCATCGGATCTACAGCAGAAAAGAGTACATTCAGAATTCCAATTAACTGCTATTATTTTGAGAAGGAAAATTTCAAGCTCCCTCCAGTCATTTGTTTATGCCTGATCCACAGTGACAGTTCTGGGGGAACAAGAGGTTTTTAATAATGCGACAAAAGAGAACATCCCCCTTGATAATTGCACTGCAACAAGACAGATTTCTGTTCTCTCAGCTGAATCACAGCACAACTGTGATGAAGGCCATGCTATTATCATAATGTTTTTTCAAAACACAGTAGGCAAAACCCCCACAAGCTTGGGAGAAATTCAGCTATCCCTGTCATTACAGAACTGAGCTTTGTGGGCTATCCTCCAGTGTTCAACACATGAAATAAACAACACTTCCCTGCACAAGCAGTAGGAGGAGTTTGTTCCTTTTTTTTCCCCTTCCTGCTAGAGTCCTCAATACTCACTTCATGCCCAAATATGAAAATGAGAGAGAATGGAGAAAATGCAGGAAGCCATGGGATTAAGTTCTTACATTATTTAAACGATAAATTCTCCTGATCTAGCTTTTAAATGCTTGACAAAAGTCTAATATTCTACAGAAAAATAACAAGAAATTGGGGCCTAATGAAGAGATGAAAAGAGTAAGCTTATACTCAGAAAGATCTCAGTTTGTGTACATGAGCCATTCTGATCACTGACTTGCTCTCCATATGCAGTTTGAAGATGAAGTTGTCCCACAGTATAAACTTTCATGCCACTTCCCAAAGAGTCGATGCACAACTTTCCCAGATTTATCCATGACACTGCCTTCAATCTCATGTGCATTTGGATTCCAATACTTTGCCTAGAATTAAAAGGAACAAGGGGAAAGAAGGTGCATAAGAGCTCAAGTGCAGGTAATTTTGCCTTGCCAGTAGCACCAGGCTGTAGAGCAAAGAAAACTGTTTATTTAGGTGTGCATTGCAATACCAAATGCAAACAACTGCTGTTAGTACCATTAAAATACTCACTTATTCGTATGTTAGCTTCTTAAAATACTAACATTGAGAATTGTACTTATTTTGTTTGCCTTTTTTAGGGGCAGTATGAGGTGAAGTGCAGCTGACCTTGAATTTTGCCCACAGACAGTTGACCCTGAGTCCTGACTTGGTTATCTACATCTCTCCCAAATTTGAAGAAGAGTAAGAGAAGGAACTCATATGTTAATTTCCCAGTTTACAATATCAAAGGTGTAAGATTTGCAGGCTCACAGTCTTTAATATTTGCACTTTAAACATCCAGTGCAGCTCTGAAAATACATTAAAGTACCTTCAAGTAAGTATTTGGGAAAAAAAATCACCCTAAATGCTTCTTAGAAAGCACAAAGTATTCAGGAAAACAAATCTAAAAATCCCAGACTTGCTGTGGAGCATGCCATGCTGCACAGGTACATTGAAGTACTTCCCTTGTATCTGTATTGTATGTTCTATGTCAAGCAGAGCCTTTCTCCATCAATCAGATACAGAAAATACAGGTTAAGGTAAGTCTCTTAGAATGATTTATAAACCTATTTCTCAGGTTAGAAGTTTTGGCATTGCTTTACATTTTCATTGATTTTCCTTTACTATGAAGTCATCTATTGTCAAAAACTGAATTTCATTTCTGTTATAATGACAGTTCCTGAAAAACTCATATATATTGTGGTTGTACTGAAGCAAAAGCTTTGAGTTACACCACAACCTCTTACTTCAACTCCCCTGCATACCTGCAAAGGGCTAGAAAAGAGCATCAGGAGAAGCACCCTGCATAGGCACTGGTCCTACAGCTGCTGAATGAATGCAACTACACCATGTAGTAGTAGGCTAGAAGGAGGCATGTGGTAAACCAGTGACAGTAGGCACCTTGTGCCTACGTCTCTCATCAAACCCAGAGTAGGTTTTCCATGCTATTCCTTTCCCCATAATTCCTCCATTTCCAGTGGTATCACTCAAGAAAGCTGTTGCTTCTCTTTTTTGTCTAATGAGTGGCAGTTCCTTCGAAGTTACAGTTTTCAAGCAATGACAGGTAATTACAGCTTGTAAGCAGAAATACTGAGCTTCTGCAGAGAGCATCCTCCCACTGCTGTGCCCATTACAAAAGGCAGTGCCAACACTGCTGTGGTTACCTTTATGAAAGTCAGTTTGCAGTGGCACGTGTCATCATTGAGATTTTTGATGATGATCTCTCCGTAGTGTTCAATCCATCTTTGCCCACTCAGGATGTTATGGATGCAGGATGTCACCTTGTTCCACGCAAAATGGTCTTTAAAACTGTAAGGAAAAATACACACAGGAAAAGTCTCATGCCATGTCCAAGTGAGCTCAAACTTCAGGAAAAAAAATTTGCAGAGAACTTGATAAGAGAAACCAAATAAACTATTTTTTTTTTTTACTAGAATGCTTCATCTTCTCGTTCCAGCCTTCTCAAAAACAAACCCTATGACAGTAATCCCACCTCCCAGAAAATTCTTTTCACTTCTGCTATATACTTCTGTCTTGAATTCAGTTTTCTCTTAATTTCCTTGTCCTTCTAACAAGTTTTAAGTTTCCAGAAGTAATCATTCTGGTATCTTCTACAGTCTGAGATGCCCATTCCAATCTTGTAACACAGTGACAATGGAAAACACAAGGACATAGGCCACCAGAGTGATCTGAACATGTACTGAGAGGAATAAACTTGGCTCAAGCTCCCAAGGCTGAGCCTAATATGTGTGCTTTAAGCAAGAGCAAAAGTTCTCACCAGGCAGTTCAAGATGCAGCTGCACACTGCGAAACAGCAGATAAACAAATACCAGTAGGGAATACAACATTTTACCTCTTATGAAAGAAGTAGATGCTCTTATAAAACAGCTTTATAAAGCACCAAAGAAAGGAAAATTTCATAAAGACCTATATTCTACAGTTTGTTCTGGATATGGATAGCCAACTCACTACTGGTAAGGTAAAATATAAACTTGCAGAGCACCAGGTTCCCACAGCAAGTGCCTCACACACATCCCATGAAGTTATTAAAATCTTTCCCTACCTCCTCTTAATCACTTGCTGCTTTGTAAGGGCACACACAAGGACAGTTTGTACAGCCTAGCAGATATGCAGTCAATTTATCCCACAGTAAATTATTTTTCTGCCCTTACCTATACACCTCATGTTATAAATGGTAAAAAAAAAAAGTATTTATTTCAAAAAAACCCTTAATGCTAATGGCTAATTTTTCCCTCAGCACCTTTTTTTGTACCTAATTCTGTATCAAATACATAGGGATACAAACCAACACATGGAGATCACATGAATCAGAATGCTTCCCAGCTCATCAGCCCATCATAGGCTCTAATATAATAATTATCTTGCCTCTGAGTGCTCATTCACATCCTAGAAACCTTTCATTCCAAAGCTCAGGGCATGTGCTATGAACATAGCATGGTTTATACATTACCTTTTGGATACTATCTTACTAGACTACAATTTCATCTACTTAAAAGAAAAAGGCATCCTTGATTTGATGAGTGCTAGGTTCTTTGGTTGTTTTTTTTGTTGGGGTTTTTTTTTTCAGATGGCAGATTAATTAATTTTGTACTCTCTCACTAGAAAACAGATTTAGTTGGAACAATACTCAACCTTTAGACCCCTGGTTCTGCAAACATGACGGATATAGGCCAAAGTTTAAGGGATTTTAATTGCTCATCAATAATGGGCACTCTGACAAACCAGCATTGAAACACTGCAGATTTTTATTTAAAAAAACAAAAGGAAACAAACCAACTATACTCAACACTTCACTACAGTGGCTGCTTCTTTGTATAACAAACACCAGATATGTAATTGGTTCTACTTATCACTTTCAGTAATTATTTCTGCAGTGATGATGGTTGTTGGCCTTGCCTACAGCCCAGAACATTCCATGGTTTTCCTACAAATATCCTGACAAAAGACAGGAACAACACCACCTCTTCCTCCAAATCCACACTCAAGCAAAAGAATTGATAGCTTCCTTTCCCCTACAGTTTTTCCCTGTGAGTTTAAAATGCATGAAGGTTGAAATCCAACTGAACTATGAAAACACCAACATTTCTTTTTCAAGGTACACAGGAGTGATGGTTTTTTTTTTTTCATTGCTTTCATTTTCATAACCTCTGAAAGAATCAGTGCTCCTGATTTATGTTTCTGGTTTTGGTTTGGTGGGGTCTTTCCTTCCCTCCTTTTCTATTTAAATTAAATCATAGCCACCAGTCCTTCCAAAGGGCAGAGCAGAGCTTGCTGTCCTCTGAATGAACGTGGCTGCAGTGTGTGCAAGCACCTGTGCCCAGCCGCAGCACTTACGCTGGAAGAGTTACATGCGTTGTGCCAACTGGAACAATTTCCATGGACTTTCCCCAGAATTTGTTTTTCCATCTGACATCTGAAACAAGAAGTAAAAAAAGACAGGTTTACTCACAGGTAGGTGAATCAGGCTGTTTCTGGGCTTGACTTTATCTTCAAGAAATTCAAAATAACAAAGTGCAACAGAAGTGTTCAAAGAATGTTGTGGGACCTTCAAATACTGGTTGGTGGGTTTGTTGCTTTTGCTGTTTGCTTTGTTTGGTTTTCATCATAGTATTGGTTATTTAAACACCAAAGTAACAGCTGTTTAAGTCCTCCCAAAAACTTATTCAAAAGAAAGAAATTTGAATAAGCTACAGGCAGCATATACTTGTCTGCAATTCAGTTGCAGACATTTTCAAAAACAAAAGCAGAATTTCAAACAAAAATGTAGCAACAACATCCACAGTCAAGAGGCTAAAGAAGGTTTCAAAAGTGCACAAAATTGCAGAGGGTTTTAGTCCAACTCCCTCTGTAAGTTTAACTGGTCTTTTGAAATCTTGTTTGAATCACAGAAAGACGTGTCCAAGCCTCATGCCATTTCTTCAAAAATATAAAAAAGATAAGAAAACTCAATGCAAGTTTAGCCAAATTTATTGAGCAAAAGCACCAGGAAGAGAAAGAAACAGAGAGGAGCATGGCAAAAAAGGGTGTACAGTTAAATTGGGGTAGATAATCAGGCAGTGACTTTCATAGTAACTTCAGAAAGCAGGAGAATAGCACCCTTCCTATTTTAGACTCTAGGAATTTCATTCCCTGCCCAACCTAAAAAAAAGGGAAAAATTCAACTCTAGTCTCAAAAAGATGCTAGTTCTAACAGAAGGAAAACAAATCCCTGTTTCCTATGCAGTTCTGGGGGGAAACTCTTACACTGGTGGTGAGATGGATGCTCAAACTACAACTAAGAGATTACTCAGGTATCTCCTGACTATCTATGTGCAAGTGAGGCAACTGAGCTGCCTGTCATTGCAAAGACTAGAATGGGATGTAGGGCAGAATTCTGCAGGAAAAAAGGTTACTTTTTTATTGCGTGAGAAGACGACCTTTTGGGTTTTTTGGTTTTGAAGTCTGGTGCTGGGTCAGCATCTTCAGTGACAGTGATTCTGTTGTGATTCCTACACTGCACAACAAGTGCTCCAAACCTACTTCCAGTATGATGTTGCTGAAGCAAATTCTGTCCTGGCTTTCTCTCCTCTGCAGTGGGATGGAAGATAAAGGGCAAAGGTACACCTGACTGAGTGCAACAGTTAAAATATATTACCAGATTGTGCCAAATTCTATGCTGTTATAAATGGCAAAGCTATCCTACAGAGATCAGCATGTGGGAAACATCTAGGGAGCCAGTGTGCAACTTGACCATGCTATAATTTTAGGACAGAAGAGAAAAAGCAAAGTGTTATTTCAAAGCTATGATCACACTAATTCAGGCACAGATGCTGTAATAGCTGAAACTTCCTTCATTTCCACTGCTCATGTGTTGACACTCCTCTGCAAAAGCAGAATCAGCTTCATAAGTCATGGAAAGCTATTTCCAAACTATCACTCCCTGTCAGAGCTCAGTCTTCTGGTTCACTAGACATGATCAGGAGATTTCTTGGTGATGGAACACATGAACTAAGGTCAGTGTCTGGTGGGATGACAGCACTACTCTGGCAATGTTGCTGTCTCCTCTTCAGCTGAGAAGGTGACACAGTTAGAGGTCTCTGCCCATAGAAAGAACTGAACTCACTGACAAGCTGCCTTTATGATTAAATTGGTGTTAATCTTTCCACGTAAGTTAATACAGCCTCATTACAAGAGGTCACAGTAATTAAAAATTGCCTTTACAATGGAAAAAAATCACTGTCTAGTCCTCCCATAAGCTCAGTTAGTCATATTTAAAAGCAAAGCAAAACAAAAACCCCTGAGCCCTGCTGCAATCTGATTTAATGTCCTGTGCTTATCAAGACCAAATCTCAGACTCTCATATGAATCAGATTCTCAGCTCTCATGAGAAGAACTTCGTTCTCTAAATGGAAGTGTTAAAATATTTGAATGATAACAGTTGTCAAGATCTGTTAAACAAATCAGTCTCATCTATTTTTATTAAGACAGGCTACAATCTAATTTTATTTATACTGTATTCAAGTTACTGAATAAATTTTTGGTCATCTTAGCTTTTGGGCTATGAACAAAAGGATTCTTGTGTCCCTGAATTTGTTTACAAAGCAAAGAATTACACAGAATAATAAAACCCAGACTAATGGGTTCCAATATCTGTTCAGTATGGCTCCATCTGTAATAACTATAATCAAGTCAGCAGAGACAATCAGAAAAAAAAATTACAATATGGCTACATTGTGATTTGACAAAGCCCTGGGTGAAGGATTTTAAGTGAGTTAAAAGGCATGGTTATGTTTTGTGTACACTCCAGAATTATCTAACTGGACAGGTACTGTTACTGGCTGACACTTTCCCTAGCAGTACACAGTAAACAAAGCTGCAACACACATCTTTTGAAAAGAAATTAGCAGTCAAATAGCACAAAATCTTACATCCTGTAATAATACCAGCAGAGAAAGAGAAGGTAAATGTATTTATCCTTGCTGTTATGCTCATTTTTGAAAATTGCTTTCAGAGCAGGTTTACAAGATTTGCCAAGGTTCAGGATTTAACTTGTAGTTTTTTCATGCTGTCTTCAAGCTTGTTTGTTTTATAAATATCTTGACACACAGTTCTTCCTTACTAAAGAACAACATCCCCCCCAAAACCCCAAACAAGCCTGATTTCTAAGAATAGCAGATTTTGTATGTGAAAATAAAAATCAATTAATGATACATGAAAAAAATCCAAACAAAGCAAAATATCTTGAGATTTTTTTTAATAGCAGAAGATCCAAGTAAGCAGCATGCAAGTAAGTATAGGCTAACATCTTATAAAGCCATTCTAATAGAAATTTAAGCAAGGAATTTCAATGTTTCCTAATTTCTGGATATTTTGTGTTACAATGAAAACATTATGAACACTGTAAAAGCAAATGATAGATTGAAGAATTACCTTGCCAAAAAACAAAATTCACAGATTCAGCATGGCATGCAGAAATAGGTGGGTGGTGACTGACCTAAAAGCAAGACATGAAAAGAGAGGGGGGAAAAAAGATTAACATATGAACACTTGAACAGTCATTTTGGTTTGGCTTCTTTTATTTTGTTGTCTTGTTTCATTCCCATATGGCATTTACAATTTGAACATTAGTTTTCCCATTGCAGTTGTGTCCTGAAGGGGGAGGCAGTGAGATTAATAAAGGTTCTCAGACCTAAAAAACCTTGAGAGAAATAGGAAACACTTATTTTAAAAGGCCTGAGATTTCATTGGAGTGAAAATGCAGCTATATACTTTGTACATTGTTTCTAAGGTGATAATTAATTTACCCTTAGGACCTCTTAACAGATTAACAAAAAACACACTTTGAGTTCACAGACAAAAATTTTCAAAAAACCCAAAAAACTAAACACACAGTAAAGGGCCAAACGCTTCTGTACAGTAAATAACCACAAAATCCTGAGTATGAGGGAGAAGATAGTGATCAGCATCTCTAAGTGGGCCAGGGGTGAAGATATCAAGCCAGGAAATTCCATCCAGCAATCCCTACTACTGCAGCAGTGACACCCCAGGTGTTTCTAGTGTGAAACTCTAACCACATGCACTGCATTTCTCCAGCTTTGGGCAATAGCATGTGCATGAATTAGGGCAACCACCAAACTAGCAAAGCAAGGACTGTGAGCAAATAAACAATTCAGACTATTAAAATGCAATGTAAATAAAAAAGGCACAAAGTGAAAGCAGCCACTCTGCAACTTGAATTCTCCCTTCTGGGTGAACACAACTAACAACTGACCAGGACCAGCTCTTACATGCGTAACACTTGCTGTTCCTTGGGCAACTTTATTTTCAAGTCAAATTGCTATTTTCCACTATGAATTTAATTTCTTAACCATCTACATGGCTCAAATCAACTTTTACTTTTTTTTTTGTTACTCATTTCACAAATCGCTTACTGAGCTTTTTTTTTTTTCCCCACAGGCATCCAATTATTTATTGAACATCCTCTACCTGGTTAAAAAAAAAAGATAAAAGTACTAATTACTCTCAGCTATGGCCTAATCCAGCAAGAGCAACACTCTCTCTCTTACATACTGTATCCAGATTAACCCCAGATGTCACTATAATACATGGGTTAAACTTAGCTCTCATTTAAACTGTTATAATTCCAGAGTAAGGTCATGGGCTAACAGGAGTTGTTCTAAAGTTCCTCTAGTGATAAAACAGAATCTTTGTTATTTTGTATCTTCTGTCAGTCTAGCCCATGAATCACATTCTATCTGCACTAACAAGGTATGTGGAGTAAGCATCAAAGTGCTTGTGCAAGAAATAAGCCACTGTTCCTGATGTAAAGAGAAATATTTAATGCTTGCAAGCTGCATTAAATTTCTTTCCTCCTACACTGCCCTCTGTTCCTAGTATTTCTCCACCCCATATTCCTACAGTAACTCTGCCACTCTATAAACTCACATCACTTATTTCTTGTATTAAAACAGCAGTTGTTAATGGCACAAGCCTGTTCATGTAGTAAAATTCTTCTTTATAAAAACTAGCTTTTGTACTGGCTTATCCAATATTCAAGTGAAAACATCTTCCTTTAATTCAGTGTAACAAACTCAGTACCAATCTTTATTCAGCACTTTGTTACTCAAATTTGATGCTGTGCTGGTACTTGCAGTGCTCTATACACATCATCTTAATACTGAAGTAGCACAGTGACAAACCAGATACATGAACTTTAAATTTAATTCTTGTTTTGACTGTATTACTCTTTGTTGGGTTTTTTCCCCCTCCTTATTTTTATTTTTGCCTGTGACATTTCCTGAGACTAAGGAAAGATCACATAACATTCCTTTTTGTCAGTTCTAAAACATAATGTGAAAAATGTACCTTCACAGGCAGTCAAAAGTGCTTTTCATTTCCTAAAGGAAGCCTCTTAGAAGTCTTTCTCTTATCAAATTCTAGGTTGCACACCTTTGCTCACTTTCACTTTTTGTAATTTTTGTTACATCTAGACAGAATAGGACAGCTTTCAGTCATCTTACTTTGCTAGGCACCAGGTATTTGAGTTTTATCACTTTTTAACATATGCTTCAAGTTTAGCAATTCTGGTAGCTTGGCTGGTTTGAATTTAGTATTTTTAACCCATATTAAATAATTGTTCTCCTACTGGGGAATTATCTTGATAAACACTAAGACTATGATGTGCTGTATACATCCTTCACCTACTCAGCTGTGGTAGTAGATTTGAAAAGCTTCACCTACCAAGTATTTGGATGGGAAGCAGAAATAGTCACTGGAAATACTTTTGGTTGATTGACTCACACAAGGGATACATTTGTTACAAAAGAAGACATTAAGCAGCTGGAGATATTTTTAATTATAAAGTATTTTTAATGAGCACGCACAAAAGAAAATGACAAGAGTATAAACTTTTGTTGCAGTTGTGATCAGATTTCAGCATGGGGAACTGCACTCTACTTAACCAAGTTATCTTGTTACTGGAGCAGGCAGCCCGCCAGCCTTTGCTCCTCGAGTGTCAGCTGCTGCTTGTGATGTTCCATGCCAGACTTAGCAGACTTTCCTCAAAAACCAAATTCCCTTCGTTTATAATTCACCAAGGTCCCTTGGGTTTTCCTGGGATCAGGTAATGTAAAGTAATCTTGTATTCTGCCTTTAATTCTAGAGGATTCCAGGCACACATTTAGAATTCAGCAGTGTATCGAGTGGCAATTCTAAGGGTTGCAGCATACAATACCTGCTCTGCAAAGAACTGGAAACCCTTATCTTCACGAATACATTCATAGGTTTCTCCAAGCACAGGATTAAATGGCTTACTTCCAGCTCTGTAGTAACTGGATGCATAGGCAGAGACTGCAAAGGCAGCTATGTATACCTGGGAAGTACATATTTGGGACTTAGGTTAATTAATTTACAACAGACAGAACAAAATAAAAGCAAGCTATATCCTGATTCTGTATTTTTCCCTTATTTGCAGACTACAAACATGCACGCCTCCTGCAAGCTAAGCCCTAGTTCACACATTAGAGGATTATTCAATTTTCAGAGTCATTCAATAGGTCAGGGATAGAATTATTAGGGTCAGATACTGCAAATTTCATCAACTGAAAACAGCATTTCTGAAAAGTGTTTGAAACAGTTTAGCATTCTGCAACACAGTTCAAAGAAGTAACCTTAAAAGCCACTGTTAAATTTCTATAATAATTGGTTTTTATAGTTATATCTGTGACTCCATCAATGTACCAACTATCCTTTTTATAAATATGGCACAGGAATATTGGATGAGTTTTCACCATCTTTGCTATTTCTAACACTGTTTGACTTAAATTGTTTTTTATCTACTGGGTGCTATTACCTAATCATGAAACTGTTGATCATGACTGACACACCTTCCAAATTTTTGCAGTCAACTCAAGCATAATATGAGGAATTAGAATTCAGGGTTGTTTGATTCAAGTCTCTTTTGTAACACTTTTTTCCCCCTTTTCCTCAGATACTCTCTTTTCACATTTTCAGAAAACAAATTCACTGAGGATAGGCTCTTTTATGAACTATTGCAATTACTATGCAACAGCTAGCATTAAATTTTGCTTCAGGAATTTCCCAAAGGCAAAGAATACACGAGTCTGAGGTAATTTTCAGATGCTTGGGTGTGGGGAGGAGGGAAAAGGCTTCTTTTTCCTCCCTTTTGAACAACTACTGCTCATTTCCTTTTCCTTTTAGCATATGTTCTCAAGAGAATGAAAAAAGCTACATACTGAAACCCCCAGTGAATAACCACACCCTGGGAACAGGCCCCAAATTGTACCCTTGAAAGTGTCAGAATGAGGAAAGATTTTTCAAGCAGTATTTATAAGGTGACTACCTGCTCTCATTAATAACCTCATTTTGAGATAAGATATATTGAGCTGAAAAGGCTTAATTCACTTTATGGGAAAATATGTATCTTCCATTTAAGAGAATTTAGGGAGCTTCTAACCCTTTATTTATGGGCTTGCATATTAAGTAGCTCTTGTACACCTGGAAGCAGAACAACTGAAATGCATTTCTCTCTTCTTCTTTTGCCAAATGCAGAATTCAGGGTTCTGCACTGGCAGAGGATGACATCATTATTGTACCCAACATACAGCATGGTTTTGAGATCCTGAATATTTTGGATAAACACAGAAAACTTCAGAAAAGCAGCTAATTAAAAACATGGAGCTCATTTAGTTAATATAGAGACATCACAGTCATGTAGGGCTGGAAGATCCAGCATCTCTATGAACAAACACCAGATCAGATACCCTTGAAAAAGATCTATTGTAGCTTTCATCTTTGAGAGGGAACTGAGCTCAATCCCCTCTGCCCTTTTTGCTGTAAATTTTTAATATTAGAAAGCAAGAACTGCAACCCAGAACTAAGCTCCCTTTTTGTTTAAACTTGCAGAACAGCAAGGTAGTTGAGGAGAGAGAGACTTTCTGAAACAGCAACAGAAATGGAGCAGAGGAGTAAAAAACAGTGGCTATGTGAGTATGTACTGACACATTCGGAGAGTTTGCCTCTCAGATGAGAGAAACAAAACAATGTATGAGTACATCTCCATTTCTTCAGCACTGCTTTTGTGTTTATCTATTCTAATTCTATTGGATGTTCCGAAGTATTTGGAATAAGGTGTTTACCATCCGCTCAAAGGGGTTTGGTGTGTGAGCTGCTTTATCCAGGAGCTCGCTGTACTCCAGCTCCTCGCAGAGGCGCTGCAGGGTGTTTAGTGGCTCATTCAATTCAACAGGCATGGCCACTTTGGAGAGATCCTTTCCTATGTTATTCCTCAGGATATTCCATAGGCTGATGTTACTTGTGTTAGGGCATGGAGCTGGTAAACATGTTCTCCGTTTAGAATTGCATCCAATTCCGCTTTCAGAAATACAGTCTGAAAAGGAAGGAAATGGCAGAACAATTAAATTCACATTTTTTAATTTCATCCCCTCTGCAAACACACATTAAAATGCAACCATCTTTTCTTCTGTCAAAACTTCCTTCCACCCACAATGCATTTAAGTATTTCACTTGTGGTTTGAAGATAGCCTGTTATAAAAATGACAAAATTAAGAATAACATTTTATGTACATTAACGGAAGTAAAATGCCAAGTACAAGAGATGCATAAAAATTACCTTCTTTTCCCTTGAAGTCTGTAAGAAAAGGCTCAGACTTTACACTGAATTTCAAAAAGTAAATATTATAACTATTTTATTTGTAACAGAGATGGATTCCTATCTGTTTAGGGGACATAAAACCTCCTTCCTTGACAGAGCTTCAATTAAGCTGACACTTCTCAGAAGGCGAGATGTAACTGACAGATGCAAGGATAATAACTACTCCTACTGATCTTTTCCTGCTTTTTTGCATACTCCTACCAGGGAAATTTACTGTACCATGAATTTACATTCAGGCTTCTCCACATTTCTACCCATAGCATTTAAACTTAGTGATGTGACTTTGAGATACGCCCATACACTGATGGAGAACTGACGTCTTTTAAGGATGGAAAAGCTGATGCAAGTGTAGAGCTATGTGTTTGCTGAAGATAAAAAAAAAAATAAAAAAGACGCAAGTCAAGAGTCCTTGACATGAATATCTGAAGTCTGTGTTGCTATATCAAAGCTATCAGAACAGGATAAATAGTTCTAAGTGTGCCATGACAGGATTTGTAGCAAAACCCAAAGAGAGCTACAAGCTTCCACAACAGGGACTAGTCTGAAGTGATTATATCTCTTAGCAGTGCATCACTTTTAGTTCAGAGAGGAATGTGTTTGCCACTACAAGAACATATTTTATCTTTCCACATCCTCAGAAGCACACAGGAAGCTCCTGCCTTAGGATCAGTTACTATTTGGAGACATTCCGGCATAGCCCCAGTCTGTCAACCCTTGTCTTTTCCTGGCTTTCCTCACACAGCTCTGTCTTGAAGGAATTAAACCCACACTGGGCAGCACATTTCCTTCTGTGCTACACATGCCTGAAGAATCCCTGCCCTTAAATGCACTTAACCAGCACTTCCTCTTCTCTGCCACTGACATAAGCACAGCATCAGCAGTGCTTACAGCAGTGACCACAAGGACAGGTGACCACAAGGACAAACTTCTCCATGCCTGCCATGCCTTCCAGCCCATGCCTCATGTGAAGCTTTAAAAGGGTAATGAGTAGCCTCAAAGTTTTGAGGAAGGAGTTTCCTCCTTTCCTGCCACTGGCAAACTAGAAGTCCTAATACCTCATACGACTGTGTTACTCTAACAAGGTCAGGTGAACTACTTGCAGAACCTTGCCTATATCTTTCTTTTTGCTTAAAAATGGCCTGGGCACTGTGAGTCAAAAAAATCTACCTGAAATAATTATACTGTTGAGAGTTAAGGAGCTGACTTCTATACTTCCTTATTGGAAGAATTTATTTAATATCAGAAGAGGCCAAAAAGAAGAATGTTCCCTTAGATACCTCAGGAATGAAGCAAATGCTAAAAACTTATCCTTGTTTAAAAGAGCTCCCATAAATGGGATTTGGCTATGTCTATTGACAGCTTCTGATTGAAAGCAGAATACCAATTGACTCATTTACATATTCTGGACCAATCCATTAATTGAGGTGAGCTAGTGAAAAAAACAGAAGAGAGCAAGAGCTTCAGTACTAATATGCTAAATTTTTTAAGCAGTGAAGCTTGCTTAGTCTCCATTACAGAAAGGTTTGTAAGAGCTGTGACAGACAGGATGAATGCCAAAGGAGGTTTAGACATCTGACCTCCAGTTAGAGTCAATGACTTTCAAGGCCAAACTGGACCATTATCAACATCTGATCTGACCTTCTGCATTACAGTGGCCAGTGGATTTTGTCATAATCCCACAATTTATGGTGCAGCTAAAGCCCTGTAGGAAAAAAGACATCCAGTTTTCTATTAATTGCAGTGGCAAGCTGCCCAAAGCACAGAAATAGCAGGTACCAGAAGCAGGCAGAGGTGCTTCTTATACTGAAGAGCTTCAGTGGCAGTCTTCGTTAGAGAAAGATGAACTGCCACACTACTACAGCTTTCTAAAGTCCAGATCATGAGATAAATTTATTTGTATTCTTTCCTATCTCAAAGGAAAAAATTAAAAAAATTCTTCATTTTGAACAGTTACAGAATACATATCAACTACCCAACCTCATAGGAATCTGCTGGTCCTTGGAGATGATCAGGAAACAGCTGCTAGTAAGAAATCACTGTTCAGCATTTTTGAAAATAAAAATATATTGTTAGACTGGAAAGAACATTGTGGTTAGCTGAAATGAGTTGAAGGCACAAAGCCAATTAAGTTGTAATGACCAATTCTTCTCCTTTTTATGAGTCTCCTTCTATTAGAAGGACAAATTAGCATATGTACTAACAAGACTATCATGATTAATACATGCAAGAAAGAAATTCTTATGGTCATGCACCAGAGCTGCCAGTGAGTAATTATTCTCATGCTCCTTTAAACACTGAGTTCTGCTAAAACAACAGGACTTCTGTATGCAGTTGCTAAATTGCAGACTGAAAAACGGTGTGAAAGAAAAATATAACTTTTTGAAAAAATGAAATCAGCTGGGCCTTACTTCTTTGAAAAATCCTGTAGCCATGAGAAACTGGGAGGGAGTGGGAGTTGCATCAAAGAAGCCAAGAAAAGAGGGGTTTCCCTGCTGATACAGAACTACCATCCTGCTTAATCAACAGGGCCCAGATAAGCAGATTAGCCAGAATCTGCTGTTCCAAACCAATCTGAGTCTATATGAAAAAAAACCAGGCTTTTTATATCTCAAAATCCATAATATCTAATTATCAAGTAAGAGAAGAAAAAATCCCAAACAAACAGAAACAAAATTCTCAAAATGTGGTATAAAAAAACCCACTGAACTTACCTAAAGTTTGTCTTTCATTCTCCATGTCATTGCTTAGGTTATCTTCTGAGACATTATCACTGATATCACTTACATACGAGTCATCATCTGATACCTGAGTGTGGGGTGGGGAAAAAAGCAAGATACATCACTCATTTAAATAGCCCCAAATGCATGTAGAAAATATTACTTTCAGCTGCAATTATTGTTTTAATAGAATTGAATTGTATAAGCTGTGTTTCAGTACTATAGAAAAGTACTGCAAAGTCCTAAGAAGGCATAATTGAATTTGGGAGAAATTGATGTAACTGAAATTTTAACTTGAGTGGAGACATGCTTCCTCTCCTTGGCTTCACAACTAAGAAGCCCTTCCTCATATTAAAAGCCAAGGTTTTTATGGAGCCCACAAGAGGAAACAATGATCTAATAAATTTCAATATGCATGACATCAGCCTCAAGGTACCTACAGGTACCACAAAGACAGGTATGAATAAGTATTTTTGTGATGCAGTTCCCTGGGCTCCTGTATAATGACTCAAGGCAGACTACAATGTCTGCAGTATCTGCAGACTTAAGTGCCATCTCCCTCACTGTGTATATAAGAATTCTTCATAATAATTGCTACCCTTTACAGTGAAGAGACAATGACAACAAATAAATATAAATGGCATATTAATTTCTAAATGTTATGAAAATTTAAATTTTCTGGCAGTCTTCTGATGTAGTTAGCACTAAGAAAGATTGCATGTCACTAAGCAGATAAGAAAATACATCTGGATGATGTCAATCTTCTTGCTCAGACCTCATTTTCTGAAGAACTAGCAGACAGTAGGACTTCCTGTGCATCAAAAAATTCTGTGAGAGAATCAGCAATAGACAATCTGCTTTCATTGGAGACCTGGTGAACCAGACCTCTGCCTTCTTCTCTTGAATTTTCCTGTTTAAAAGAAAAAAGTTTTGAGCAGGGAAGTGCCACAAACAACATTCATGCATGCAATTCCACAGTCTCCTAACTTGAAGGGGTGTAAAACATTGGGAGAAGATTGCACTGGGAGAAGATTGCACATGTTCCTCTTCAATTAATGTGAAATATAACACGTGTTTCAAAGTGGGATTTTAAACCAAAGTAACACAGGCCAAAGAGAAGGAAAAAGAAGGAAAATAAAGCAATGCATATTGAGTAAATCACCTAAGGTGCTGCATATAAAAATGCTTTGCTATTTGAATGATTTAGCCAGATATATCCAAGCATATTGTCAAAATGCCCACAAAAGAACAAAACTCCCATCTCTTTAAATACAAAGATCCTAGATTCACACTCCTTCCTGATCTCAGCCAATTAATTAATCTTTTCCTCCTCAACTCCGTAATGCAAAGCCTGCCAAAGAGTAGTTTACAAAATTGAGAGGGGTAAAGTTGCTTTCTTTATAATAGTAGGTTTTCCTAGCTATTTGTCTTCACTAATTTACTATGCTGTGCTTTGGAAACCATTCCTTCATATCCACACCTGACATATCTCCATGTTACCCCAAACCAACATATTATTAAAGCCATGTAACTGGAATTGCTTTTGCTGCTGGAGGCACATTTGACTGCCACAGAGATCTTGATCGCCCCTTCCACAGAAGCTCTACAGATCTTTGGTGTAAGCAGAGCTCCAGTAGGTGGCCTGGCAAAGGTGGGGTGACCAGTGAGTCTTCTCATTCTGTGGTGGCAGTAAAAAAGTTGGAGAAGCTTGTGTGCTACTGCTTTTCCAGATAACTCCATGAATGCAAAGGAAATGAGCTGTGCTGGCCCACAGGAGTGTATTTAGCTGCTCTCAAGATTTTCTGCATATAAGCTGTACTAGCTTATAACCATGACCTCCCTGTAATAATTCTGCATGAATCGTAGTCTTTTCTTTTCAGAACAACATAATAAACAGTCTGACAAGCCCACAATCAAGCTGACAAACCTTCTTTCAAAGCTTTCCTGTTGGTAGGTTTTGCTATCATACGGAATGTTATTCGGTACACGCTGATAATGGTGACATGGAAACAAAACAAACTGCTAAAAAAAACACCTTGAAAATCCCCTCCTTTTACAGCAGGGATAAAAGAGAACCTCAACATTGTCCCTCCTGGAGGAAGGCAGTTACACTAGCCTACAAGCAAAAGAAAAATACCTTACACACATAAGCATTGCTACTGGTATTGTTTCCAATACTATTTTTAATCTGAGAAGAAAAGTGAGCAGAAAAGATTCATAAAAGAGCATCAGGTTTTTATATCTAACACATAAGCTTCAGTTTTTCCCATATTCCCACTTTGGCATGATGAACTACAATTAAATTACCGAATAGACAAATGAAACTCTTCCCTTATGCAAAGGCTTGAAATACTGTTTTATACTGCTTCAATTTTCACAGGTGTATCACAGCACCCAATGTATCATTTATGACAAGTTTTGTGCAGTGGCCCTGTCTTCCTCAAAGCAGCACTACTGTATCACAATCCTGAGACAGTCTAAAAATGAAGCTTCTTCAGTATAAGTGACTTCATCTTAAAGTTCCATCCCAAGCCATGCCAGAGGAAATTTGTGAATGCAACCTCCAAAGGACCTTCTGAAAGCTATTTTTGTCATGTGTCTCTTTGCGTGTGTATAGCACATAGCACAAGTTTCAGAAATAACTCATTGTCATTGCAAGGACCTCCACTAAAAATGAAAATAAATCCTGAAACTAAGTATCAATGCATTAATGCTTTTCTGGATAGCAGTTTAAGTGCTGTTCAAATTCTTGTGGGTTTTAAAGCAAAAGGCGTTAGAATGATCAACTACCTAAAGGAAAAAAATCCCAAAACTGAACAGCTAAATATGACCAAAACACAGCTCCACTAAAACAGAACTGAACCAGAAGTGAACAGATGGAATCCGTTCTGGAATGACTAAACTGTCTTTAAAAATAAAAGGAAATAATTAGTTACATAAAAGCCCGAGCATTTTATCCACTCAAGTTCTAATGAAAGATTTATACTACAAGCACGGCAGAGGTTTCTGTATGAGTTAGCATTTAGGAAAATCCATCAAAAATAACACGGTTCTGGCTTCCCTCACTAACACCATTAACAGTTACATCTTATGACTTATAATTACACCATATTCACATGCATTCTGAAGTGAGCCAAAAAACTATCTGAACATCAGTGGAATCTCAAACTGCCTAACTTGATGTAGAAGACTCCCTGGCTTCACACAAAGAAGACTAAATGGCTGAAAGGGCTCTTGTATTTCCCATTAACTTTGATCCTTTCACAGAAATGTCTGAAAATCGTTCTAAACCTAACATGATCCACAGTAGTGGATCCAACATTCTGGGCTAACAGCACTTAGATGGGTGACAAAAGATCTGCAGGACTTAACAAGGGACTAAAAGGGCAAGAGAAACAGTGGCACAAAGGTGACCAGGTGGCAGCTCTGTACATGCTGAATGAGAAGCAGGCAGGAAGCAAGGGAGAACACCAGGAACCAGTAGCAAAAAGCAATGGAAGATGTACTCAGGAAACCCGCTCACAAGGAAAGTCTTTGAAATCAAATATCACACAATGCATCATCAGAAATGACTCACAACCAGGAAAGCAGACTGGCTTTACTAACACACCACACCACAGGGGAGACACAGAGAACAGAACAAGAGGCAGCTAGGCAGCACTGTCTAGATGTAGGGGCTGGAGGAATGGACATCACTGAAAGAGGAAATCCATACCCACCTTCACCAAATCTGGGCTTGCTTTTGCATTAGATGCTGAATCAATGATCTTAGATTCGGCATGTATTCTGCGTAACCGGTCTTTAAGATCTGTGTTTTGTGCTATTGCCTGGAATATTTAACAAAAATATTGGGGATATAAAGTTCTCTCAACTAACTCAAACGTGGCTTTATTGTATAAAAAGGGGCAAAGACTATTTAAAGTGCAGTATAAAATACCACCGCCATATCATTTTTTTTACTGGTTCAGCAAATTGTTTATTATAAAGGCTTCAAACCTTACTCCTTATCTCTCAAATTAAAACTGTGAGGAAACAGAGACAAAAGTGGAGGAAAAAAGTTAAAGATGTCAGGGATATTTTTCTTTTCAAGCTCCCTTCCTTCACCTCCATCTCCAACATATCCTCTCTCAACATTAGTTCTTGCCACATCCAAAACAATTTGATTTTCCCATATCAGCCTTTTCCTTTTTTTCTTTGCCTTCCAATGACAGAGAAATAAGACATAAATTCAAACAGCTAACAGGTGTAATTTGTGTCCTATCAGATTACAATGGCAATGGTCAGAATAAAAAGCCTCTACTGCAAACTCATGTTTGTTACATGTTATTTACTTATTCTGGGTGCATCTGATAGACAGATGTCAATTAGAGAAGAGTTGGAGGAAGAGAGCCTAACCCTGCAATGAAAATGTCTCTGAAATAAAAGACTGTGTTACTAATTTTGAAATTATATTGAAGACTTACATCCCATCTTAGTGATCTGAATCAATACCAGGATGTGGAGAACCCTGCTGCTTACACATCCGCTTTATCCCACAAATGCTTCTGCTTTTGGCAGTAATTTGTGTTGAAAATTCTCTTGGGTGCAGGAAAGACAGTAAGCTCAATGTGATGATGGAGGGGAGAAAACTTATTTCTGGCTTTACCTATATGTGGTCTGAATTTGCCATAAAGGTATATATATCCCTACTGTGTCAAATCCTCAGCACTGTCTTAAATCCTCAGCAGGCAAGTGCAAAATAGCTCTCCCATAATAGCATCTTCCCATTTAAATCATTTGCTACAGATTGTTTTCTTCTTTCTGCTGTCTTCTTCCTTCCCCGAAACCAGAAATATTTTATCTTTTCCAATTCTGTATTTCCTTTTCTTAGAATGTGTGTAGGTCAAGGATACTATCTTAATGGGGGAGAAGCAGAGGCAGATATGCTAGTTTTGTGGTGGTTTATCCACTTTAAATCTGTTCAGTTTTCTTCCACTGCCAGGCTGATGGGAGCAAAACAGACTTATGTTTGATAGCTTTCAACCTGTGAGTGATTTTTTTGCTTCTCCTGTACAGAAAACAAACTAAAATGAACAATAACAAACACCAAGCCAAAGTCATTAACACAAGACTCTCTCTTGCAAGGAAGTCTAAAAAATATGTCAAGTTTATCATATCCATGCTTCCAAAGTTCTTCAAAGGAAGCTCATTCCATTCTCCTACAGGATCTCTGCTGTACGGGGTGAGAAAATTCCTGTTGGCATCATGACATTACAGATCTGCAGACTAAGAAGAACCCTCATAGGTGATTACCTTGCTGAAACAGCCAGGGTTCACAGATGACTTCTGGATGGGCTACAAGACTAATTAAGTATCAGATAAGACCAAGAGGAATTATTTTTGAAGGACATGTACAGGACAATGATGGACAACCAAA
Organism: Hylia prasina; assembly: GCA_013397195.1. Taxonomy (NCBI): domain Eukaryota; kingdom Metazoa; phylum Chordata; class Aves; order Passeriformes; family Sylviidae; genus Hylia; species Hylia prasina. The sequence goes on along the minus strand of VYXD01013461.1, from coordinate 421,548 downwards.
TTTCACTGCGCAGAAAACAAAATAATTCATGCTAAACTGAGTGTTCACTGAGCTCAGCAATCGTACAACTGATTTTCTGATATAAAATGGTAGACAACTAACACTGCAAAAATATAAGTCATCTATTCAAATATCAGAAGTGGAACATCTGAAAGCCAAAACCAAAGAAGTGCATGTGAACAAGTACAGTTATGCAATAGGCTTCAACTTTGTCTAAATACTGTGGAGACATCACAGCCTCTATAGGTCCAGGCAAAGAGGCAGATCATATCCTTTAAAACTATAATCACATGCAGCTTTTATAAAGGAAAGGGAAGTTTTCATACAGAAATAATTCTAAGATGATCTACATCACACTGATCAGTGCCAGAGAGTCTCCCCTGCCTCAGATGTGGTGTTTGCAATAAACACGGAAATTTTAAGGCCATGGTAATGACGACCCTCATTGCTCTAGAATCAGATCCGTTTGGTTGACATTCTAAAACACGACCAGAAAAGTTCTGGTCTCAACCAATTACATAAAGCACAGTAACCAACCCTCCACCTTTTTAAAGAGCACAATCTTTTGTCATTTAGAACTCTACCCTAACAGCTCATTGCTACTTTTAGAGCTCTGAGAGATAATTGAGGTTGGAAGTCAATATAAAGGAGTTGTACTTGAATTTGCTTTGCAGTGTCTTAGTGCAGCATGGTGAAGCTCTAGTGCATTAGAAGGGACTGCTGAGTGCATTCAGCCACTCTCACCTTTACTTTATGCCAAGTCATACAGTGAATATTGAGCACTGTTTAGGTGAAGAAAAGGAAAAGGAAACCTGCAACCCATCAGAAGCATGTTTAAAAAGAAAGCAGACTCATAGTCACAGAGCAGCCCTCTGATTCTTCATCTCAAATGATACAGATTAGACTACATACCTAAATCAATCCATCTATCAAATGACAAGGATTTGACAATACCATTAACATTTAGCAAAGTCTTTGAAAAACATGATCTATAATAACTTACTATGATTAAATTTTGCAAATTTTAGCACACAGCTGACACTAAAGAAAAAGACAGTAACTACTCTAAAATTTAAAAGTAGTATCTGATGACAGTGAAGCTTGGTGAGCTTCAGGACATCACTTACAGATGTTAAGGCATTCTTCAAGCCCACTATTTGTGCAGAAGGAGATGAGGATGCATCGTACTCCAGCATCTGCTTCAGCTTTTCTCTCTCTGTTGATATGGTGCTGAAAGCTGACCTCAAGGTGAAGTAAACTAGAACCATTTCATAAAAAGTGACAGTTAAAAACAGCTGCTACCAACTGTATACAGACCAATTAATAAAACTCCAATAAAGCATCATTTGCAGTGACAGAAAAAAAGAATTCAGGTTGAGAGATCCAGGGTGGATTACTAAAAACAAGTAATATTAATCAAGGTTATAGGGTAGATTTTTTTTTTTTTTAGGAGACAGGTTTGTGGTGAAGGCTACTGGATTGACTATATTAGCCACAGTCAAAATCACTCTGATTATTTGTGACAGAAGGCAACAACGCTAACTAACCACATCTGCTCTTCACTTGCTTTTGTTTCCCAATTAGCTTTAATCTTCAGATGGTCATGACTCTATTACATATTCCTCTATAAATTCCAGTGGGGGAGAAGAAAAGATGAAAAAAACACAATCAAATAGAAAAAAAAAGTAATCAAAAAAAGGGCAGCTATAACACAATGTGCCACAGCACAGGGTTAGTAGTTTCTCCACAAGCAAGTCAACTGTGGTGTTGTGTTTTCTTGTCTCTTTCTGTGACAGAGAAATTCCAGCTCGCTGGATGATTTAGTGACTCAAAGGGTCACATCCTGAATGACCTGCATGCTATTCTTCTACTCCTGCTCCTTCCTGAGGCACTATCACCAGCTCAATACATTTAAATCAGACAACAGACTGTGCAATTTGAAAATCACTACAGGAGGTTTTATAGGGGAAATGCACTTTTAGAATTTTTTTTGCCATTACAACATTGCATGTCCTCTTTAACTACAAGGAATAAAAATTTATTTGAGCAGTATTTTTCTGTGTAGGTTTTCAACATTCATCTGACTGGAGTATTAAAGGAGTTCTGAGGGCCTAATTAAGCCCTGTAATACAGTCATGAGACTTGCCAATGCAAAAATGAATCCATTTACAGGGAAATGAAGATAGAAAATCTGAGCATGGATGCATGAAAAGTGCAAACAACAAGAAATTCCCAATAGTTCTCTCTCCTAATCATCCACTCTGAGTTAACCTCAATCTTCATAATTTCACTGAGTAGTTATGTAACCTAATTTAGTCTTCTGAAAAATTATTCTTAAGGTATATTCCAACACTGCAAACCATTTCCAAAACTAATTCTTATACTAGCCAAAGAAATTTTTAACAGTATCACAGGATGGGGAGGGAAATATACCCACGGTGATCTATTCTGTTAGGCTTCCTTTTTTAAGTAGATAACATGACCAGAATCTTCAGTGACCTTCAATGACATTTAATATGTTGTATACTGACTTTACTTTTCAAGAATTATTACCCATTAAGCTCCTAATGTTACATTTTATTCAATTTGTATCAAAAAGGCGACACAAGATTTTTCTCCACTACTTTCATGGAAGGGGTGTGCCAGGAAGTAACTTAAGAGAAAAATTCTTTATCCTCTTAGAAAAATGATTCTGCAGTCAATAGAACAAAGTTAATTGTCCCTTCAAATGTGTGGAGCAATCTAACCAAAATTTCTGTCACGGACAATTCCAGTAAGATGATCGTGAGTAGGTGATTTCTTTGCTCTGCTTAACAGCAACTTTTTCCAACTGCATCCCAGCCTCACTTCTTTTGGAAAACATATGTCAGTTTTGACTATAAATTGGCTTTATGAAGTTTACTACTTACATACATTCCTTACATAACAGAATCAAGATACACTGGCAGCAAAGGGGAACAGCAAGCAAGGAATGCTTATTGACACCATCAACCATTATCGTGTGCCAAAGGGGACAAGGCCAATATTCCCAAAAGCCTTTCAGCTATAAATGCTTCAGTGCCTCCCTCACCAAGATCACTTAAACAATAAAAATGTTTCTGGTGCGAGGGTGATGGAACAAAGCTCCGCTAATGAAAAATGATTTTGAGGGAAGAAATATTTCTAGTCAAGCTCCCCCTCTGGCTGCTTTGCATGATTTACTCTTCTGTATTCACTAAAAATAGGTTACTACCATAGCAACCCTTGCATCACCAACAAATGTTGACTCTGAACTACAGTGAAGCACGCAGAATATAGAAAGATAAAAGTGCCCATACGCACAAATATGCGTGCAAACACAAGAGTACAGTCTGCTGTACTTTCTAGCAACCAATTTTAGGTATTTTACCTTTTGGCAACAAATAAAAGAATCTAGGCTTTTAGCACATAAACCAAGGGGCAGTTGGCTATGAAATAAAAACCCTAAAAAGTGGTGATTAAGCCACATTTTTCAAATGACTCAAGATCTCAACACTTGCAATTCCTCAAGGAAATGAAAGGAAAGGTGTTTTCTGCTTTTTCTAAACAATAAACAGGAAGCATTCTCAGAAGTCGTATCATTATCTAAACTGGGATGATACAAAACCATTTATAAAAGACAATTTCACTTACCTTTATGTGCAACGTGAAATAAGTCCTCTTGCATTTTAGTAAATTCTGATGATGTTTCAGAGCCATCAGAGTAATTTTTCTCCTCTACAAAATCTATTGTAGATAAGTTTGGATTGGAAGCATGCAGTCTCATAGGGGCAGAAAATACTGAAGGCACCTGTAAGTAGGATAGTAATATGTGATGTTTTTATAAACTGTAAAGAAAATTTTGTTTTATTGTACCCACCTGGATTTCATGTTGGAGACACCAAAAATGAAAAAAATTACTGTCAATTATCAATAAGCTTTAATGGATGACACCTGGAAAATCAATCCAGAGAGATAACTTTGCTCCAGGTGCCATAATGGGAGATTGCCAAACTCAAAAAACCAAGCCCATTGAGAGCTGTTACATATGCTATGTTATTTCACCCCACTTAGAAGTATCTTATCACAATAGCTCTGGATGCAACTGTGCACAAAACTATCTAGGGAATTTGCAAAAATATGTACTCATAAAAAAAACCTCAACAAATTAGAGAAGACTGAAAATGGGTAAAAACATGGTCAGCGTCCAGAAGGTAACACGACAGATTCTGTTGCAGGTATCAATGACAACACATTTGTGTTTTGTCTGATATATTACCACTTAAAATGAGCTAACACAGGGTGCTACTTAAAAGGGATTCCTATGTCCTTAACAGATGATGCCAAGAAGTGATCAATAACTAAAGTTTGGAGGAAGATGGGCTCTGAAAGGACTGAAGTTACCTGTAACATTCCTTTAGCCTCTTTCCCAACAACTCTGGATCGCCACCTTCTGTGTGTTCTCTTTTCCTTCTTTGGGCTTTCAAAAGGTCCAACCTTTTAACAACACACAAGACAAAAACTGCCGTAAATCTAACAACACTAGGAAACATCTCGATTCTTTAGGATTTGTGGTTATTTTTTGGAACTCTAAGGGAAAATACTTTGTGGTTTTGTTTTCAAACAACAAACCTGCATAGCATTTATAGCAGGTGCTGAATATGTCCTGTGAAGAACATCCATGCTCTGTAACAACTGGTTCATTTCCAGTAAATATGTGTGACAGTTGGAGAGGTCTGTTTGGAAGAAGAGAATATTTTCAGTTGCCTTAAAGTAACAGACACACTGACAGTTTTCTTTCTTTGTAGGTTAGTCCTATTTTGATTGCAGCTAGCTGAAGTTATTCATTGACTAAAAGCATTAGATTGCTGGATTAAATGATTGTATCCTATAGTCAAGTTCAAATTCAAAATATTGAAATGCATCTATACGATGTGTATGATGATCACGATATCTTTTCCTAGCTGGATGCAGAAAAATGAGAAAAATGTGATAATTTCTGCAGTTTGAGATTTGTCAGAGCCCCTGATAGTGAGGGTAACAGTGCCACAGGCATCATCACTGAATTGTACATTCAGACTTAGAGGTGAGGCTCTTCTGCATTAGAGATAAAGCTCAAGGCTCCTCTGCATTAGAGATGAAGCTCACTGGTAGGTAGAAATGTAACAAATAAATATCACATAGACACTGCCAACATGAGAAAGATCTTCATGGTCTTAGGAAAGTATGAAAGCAGAAGGTGACTTTGAAGTACAAAGACTTAGTGCTTTTTAAGTTACTGGGTTTTGGATGCTTCCCTTTTGCCAGCCTGTTCAAATCTTGCTACTGAACGTGATGTTCCCATATAAAAGAAAACGTACTGAGATGCATTGGTTCCTTGAAGAGCTGCCCACAATTGATACCCTCACATCCAAAATTACCAGTCCTTTTGCAAACAAGTGAGTAACCACTTAACAACCACCTCATTCCTTCCTCCAGTTTCAGAGAAAATTCTAACAGTAGTGACTACTTAGTATATTATACTCTCATTGTTAAGAAAAACTAGGGGAAATATTAGGCTACTTTCAACTTTCTTCAATATCATTACCTCTTGAGCATTTTTCCATGTCTTCAGAAGACTGTAGCCAAGATGAAATCCTGGACTCATTACTCGAAAAAGAAAATGACAAATTACCTCCAGTTGATGTTGAGCTCTGTTTGGTCAAGCTACCTGCCTGTTCCAAAGAAGAACAAATGAACTATTAACACACAATATTTTAATGTTATATGCACGAATTCTGACAACCAACAGTTGAGGACCATGATCATGGAGAAGGACTGAAGGCATCAATTACATGGAGGGGAAAAAATTTTATGATCTAGACGAGGTATATAGTCATTGAGCACAATGCCATGATAACTAATGTAACTGCTGTCCACAAGTAGAAAAACTCAAGGAACCATGAAAATTTGCTGAAAACTATATTTTGAGGAAGAGCAAAGTTCTGCATAAATTAAGTCAACACAGTCTTAAGCTGTGCCAAGGGAAATATATGTTCGATATTAGGAAAAAGTTTTTTAAAGAAGTGATAAAGTACTGAACGGACTGCCTGGGGAGGTGGTGGAGTCACCATCCCTGGATGTGTTTAAAAAAAGACTGGACATGGCACTTAGTGCCATGGTTTAGTTGAGGTGTTAGGGCTGGGCTGGACTCAATTAGCCTGAATGTCTCTTCCAACCTAGTGATTCTGTAAAACAATTAAAAGTTACCTGAAGAGGACCAAATTCAGACATTTTGTTCCTCCTCCATGTTTCCCAAAGAAGCCCCAAAAGTAACTTAGATGTAACACACATTTGTTAAAGCTATTTTTCAGTGTAAAAGCAAGATATAATTTAAAATTTTGACACTGGATGTCATTTAAAATTTTACACAAGGTTGAATGACTTCAGCATGGATTTGGGCTGACAGGCCTTAATACAGGGATGGCCATACACCTTATCTGGGTAAAGACTACCCTTTGACAACACCTCAGTAAACATTTTCACACTTTGTTTAATTTCAGCAGTGCTCATCATCAGGTGATTCAAGAGGTGATGGAAATTCTGCACAAAAGCTAACTGAGCAGTATAATTAAATAGCTTCCAATGGAATTTTTACCCAGCACTATTACCAGTTGATTGTGGCCTATAATGCTGTTTTCTTCTCCAATGTAACTACATATAATAGCCATTCAAATACCTAATTATTTGTACATCTTACTAAACCTTTCATTTTAGAAAAAACCCAGGTCAGGAAGATGCACAAATCACATGCCTTGTCAACATCTTGTTAATAATCAGTTTTAAACTGTTTCATCCTAGTGTCATTACACAGACATTTTACTGGTTATAAGAAAAGCCGACTAAATTGTTTGGCTCTTCTCTGAAGCATACAATTTACAAATTTTGTTACTTCCTGCTCATCTTATATCAGAACTCCAGTAGTACTAATTTTATAGCTATTAATAAGAAACTTCATCCACATTCAGTCAGTTGCAGCTTTCTTCGTTTGGCCTTTTTAAGTTTACAACATAACCACCAACCTGAGTTTCAGAATAAAATAAAATAAAATGCACCATGCATGTGATGTCATTCACTATTGTGTCAGTATGCAATAGCAGTAAGCATCAGTGAGGACACTTGTTTTTAAATTAATCAATGCAGCTTAGTTGGCTTATTCCTACATAAAGCTGTATGAGCTTTAGTCATATATTTAGACATATATATACAGACACACATATATATCCAAATAATAATCTCAGCACCTTTAAAAGCACAAGTAAACTGAATTTAATGATGGGCAATTATATTGCAAAAATATGTACTCATAAAAAATAAATAAGAGATAAATTCCACATTTATCTCCAGAAATTGGCCTCACTTAAACAACTTTTACAGAACTCATATACAGAAGTGACATGAGCAAAGAAGGAAATAGGGATTGCCAAGAAGCAGACAAAAAAGCTCCAGTGTAGCTCCAGTTTTCATAGTTTTACTTTGGATCAGCACATTTGAGCTTTAGAATCAAAGAATTCATCATAAACATGTGTAGATAGCTACACCTGTCTCTCAACAGCAATAAAAAAAGATGTGAAAACTGATCAGGTGTTGCTAAAAGCAAATAAAATGCACCTCAAAGTTCACTTGATATATATTTCTCAAAATAACCTAAGTGCTGGAGTGATATCAACTAACACCAAGCTAAGGCTGGTGCAAATTGGCAGACTTCCATTTAGCTTGAGCACATCTAAGGTGATTAACTGCAGCTTAAGAACTATCCCCTTCTATTTTTCACATGAAAATAAGTAGGGCTTCTTTGCAGTGCAAATCTGGATTAATAGTCTGAATTAAAGTCTTTCATGCCAAAGAAGAAATGTCTTGTTTCCTGACAGTAAGATTTTAGATATGCTGGTCACATAGGTTTCTTTGGTTTGGGTGTTTTGGGGTTTTTTTGAGGGTACCAGCATAAACATACCATGGACTTTGCAATGTTCCGCTTCTGCCCTTAATATTCTTCCCCACTTCTATCCCTGCTGTCTTTTGGGAGAAAATAACTAAATGGCCACAGGAGACTGGCCATTCCCTTGCAGCCACTGCCTCAGGAGAGCAGGCTGTCAGAGCCACGGAGCTGCTGGCACATGAAATGTGTGCAGACAACTCTCTGCAGAGTGGCCTTGTTACCTCAGGGTGAGTTATTGTTCCTTCAGCTGCCCGCTCACACAGATCCCCTCCCTCTCGGCCATCAGCAAAAAGCTGTGCAGACACATGTCTGTGTTTGCTGAAACTCAGTTACAGGATGAAGTGATGAACTGTGGGTGTTGGGGAACAAGCCTGTTCAGATGATAAAGTAATTACACCAGGGAAAGGAAGCCTTAGATAGAAGGAGAAGGAGGGCTTTGCTGCTTAGGAGTCCTTCTGGAGCTGACAGAAATATTACTACATTTCAATTGTAGTACTACAGAACAGGTTTTTTTTTTTTTATTATTCTCAAAAGCAACCAGTGATTCTACATTGGAGAAGAAGAGCTGCTCTGGGTGAAGGCCAGCCAGTCAATGTACAAACAGCTAAAGGCACAGAGGCTGTGTTCAGGCACAGAACACACATCATCTTCCGTGAAATTGCAGAGAGGCCATTTATGGGGCTGGATTGAGAATGTGTCAGGTCATTTGTGAAACTAATTCACAGACTTTACCAAAAGAGAAGTACACTGCTGAACCCATCCAGACCCCATATCCACCCACAGCACAGCCCTTGGATTGATCTGAATAATGCTCCTGCCTCAGTTAAAAATATAAATAGTGGTCCCAGTTGATGGCTTCTGGTATAATTCCTACATGCTCCTTAGTTAAGTAGTCAGCTTCATTCATGTAAAAAGGGAGAGAGTTTATGAGCTAAAGGATATACAGCAAAATGCTAAAGGGGAAAAAATACCTAGCTGAGTACTCTTCTGTGACTGATATTCATCAGCACATATCAGATAAATACTGATATATGTCCCAAAAATTATGAGGATTCTAACTCAATATACAGTTTTGAAATTCACTGTGAAAATACAATTTACTGGATTAAAATAGAGAAAAATTACTATAAAATTTAACAGCATCATAAAAGAAACTGCTTGGGTGTAAATCAATAAATAAAAAATTTTCCTCTTGACATTTTAGAACGTAACTTAAGTGCCACCACAAGCTTCCATTATGCTCTTTATTTAATGAACACAAATTAGACTAGTTTCATTCCTCATGAAAGCTCATTATTTATAAATAAAAACTATTACCTTTCTACCTGGAGCAGAATCACAGAAACCAGGGACAGAATCCGTAGTAGTAGATGCAGGGAAGAAAATGTTGTTGGCGTCGTGAGGAAACATGGAGATTTCGTTCTGCCGGTACATTCTGTGATGGCGAAGTTTTGCTACCCATTCATCAAACAGCTCCTGAGACTTCACCTACACAAAATTTCAGGGTTGATGACACGCACATTCAAAATAACAAAGAAATGACAGTATTTTGTGCTCATTAGACAGCTAGCCTGGCTGACTTTTATTGGCAAAGTATCAGTAAAGTTTTTCTAAGGATGCTCCTATCAAAATGCACGCTGTATGAGTTTAGTCATGACAGAAAATTAATCACAAGACAAAGTCAGGAAAAAAAGAAACTACAGTTAATAATTATGCCTTCCAATGCAGAACACAACACTAGAGCAACTTACGGATTAAAAAACCCTTAAAATTTGAATAAACCCCCTCACATTTGTAATTTCTTAACTGCCATAGTTAAAGCTATGTTTAAAGCAGTGTTTAACTAATTACAAATAAAAATTTGAATGTGGTGATGTATTTTAAAACAACTTATTCCACAAGTATAAATCCCCATACTTGACTATGGAAAATACTTCCTATAGATAAGACAATGATGAAGAAATAGCTACTGCAAATAAAAGCACTTGTGCAAGAAGTGAAAAAAGCATTGCTAAACATGAGGCATCTTCAAAGTTTCTGTTCAGAACAGGGTTACTGATTCTGGGCCCTGAAAAAGTAGAATAAGACCTCTCAAGTTATTAAGTGTAAACTAATCTGACGAGACTAAGAAGTTATTAGTGTAGCTAACAGACCTCTTCCTGTCAAAAAATAAAGTGCTCCACCCAACACATCTTATGTCTTTAGTCTGGAAGCAAGGTAATAACAATCTTGAAGACCTACTTTCAGGTGGTATATCTGCTCCTCTGTATCCAAATCTATACATTTTGTTGATTTCTTTACAGACATGACAGAAAGTCCAACATCAATACAGCCATGAAGTTTTCCTCTCTCTATCTGCAAAGAAGTAACAAGTAAAAAGACAATCACTCCAGATGAAAGCAAAAGGATAAATATTGCCTTCTGAAATGAGCATTTCTTCCCCTCCCAACCTACCGTTCAGAACTGCTGAAAACTCTATTTCTCATTGCCAACACTAGGGAATTATGGTTATTTTGGATAAAAGAGTGGTGTTACTTTATAATGGCCTTACTTACATCAGCTCGGCATTTAGAATACTTCAAAATCCCTCTGTCCAAAAAGAAGTATCTCTGTAAACAGAAATGTAGAGAATTAAAAACAAAGAAAACACACCAAAAAAGCCACAAACAGAAAAACAGCACAAACACATCCTGCTGTCTTCCATGTCTTTGGAGAAAACTTTCTCTGCTTTTATGTTACCTTTTTGTCACAAAACCACACCAAGTTTTCAGATACATATCCCTTTCCTACCTTGTGCCAGCCTTTCAGAGGCCATTTCCTCTTTTTCAGCAAGCAGCCCTCCTGCTTCTGTGGCTCCTGGGTACAATTCATTCCTCCCCGGAGTCCTTCTACAATTTCCCAGCTGTCCTGCTTAAACAGAAAATCCAAATGTAGATCTTATTTCTTCCAAAGAACTGAATTGTTAAGAGAGATTCAAGAAGAAGAAGAAGGCTATAAGAAAAAAAGACAAAACCCAAATGATGTTGAAATACAACCAAGGATCGGTCTTTACACTTTGTTATGTATCATCAGAGAAATAAAGTTCTTTTTAATTTTGATAGAAACAATACCACTAAACAAACAACAATTTTTATGACACCATCCTTCACTGGCTTGCCAGAATTTTATACGTATCTTTTCCTGCACATACATACACACATTGTATAACCATAGCGTAGTCACAATTTAGTAAAAAACTTTCTGTCATTAGAGACAGAAAGAACTTATGTTAAAACGATAGCTTTTGTAGGTTATGAAGCAAAAAGGTAAGACACTAAAAATTAAGACCTTTTTCTATAAAACTCTTTTGTCCATACTCAGGAACTCAAGGTTTTGTGTTTGGTACAAATTGCAGTCTCCCTAAAGTAAAAATAATAAAATAAATTAAATAAAACTAAACTAAAAATCAAATTTAAAAGCCAGGGAAGTAACTCAAGTACTATGAGGAATAGGACATAAATGGAAAATACAAGAAAAACAGAAGTCACCTTTCAGATAAAGCTAATTAAAAGCAAATTTCTCTTTTTTGCTACCAGGAACTCTTAAATGAAAGACCCTGTAGCAACAAAACAGAAAAGAGTCTAAATCTCATAGTATTTTTATAGGTTTTATTTATGGAACAACTACAAATGACAATGCAACATGAGTTCCAAGATTTCTGATCAGAGATATCATGAATTATTTATTGCCCAGATTTGGCAGATGTATAATTATAAATGACAGGAAATGGTATATGCTAGCACCATCCCCTTATATTTTAAAAAGATAAAAAATACTTTAATATGTAGAGTATATTAACAAAAAAGGTCTAGAATTAAACACATTAGGGAAAAGAACTATTCTAGGTAGGTAAGTACTCATGGTGCTTCCTTTAAGCTACACCAGGAAGTATTCCCAAAAATAACTGGCTCAAAAAAACACCCAAAGAAACTTAAAAAGAAAAATTAAACAAAATTAAACAAAAAAATGAGCAAGTGTGCTAGCTGTCCTCATTTATCCATCTTCAGAATCCTTAATATTCACCTCTATAAACCCAGAAAGAAATTACATCAGGTAATATGTTCGTGACTTGTGTAATAAGGCATTACAAGCAAACCATCTTTGAAAAGGCATCTATGAATTCTGCCACACTATTGGAGGCACTCTTATTTCTTTGTTAATTTCCTTGTGCCTCATTTAATAGAACAAACCAGGTATCAGCTCTGCTTTCCTATTTTGAGTTTAGTCTCCCAACACTCACCACACATAGGCCACAAGCAGTGGAAATGTGGGGCTGAGCAGCTCCTGTCACTCAGCACCCTACAGACCATCCAATGATGTTGTACCACCTCAACACAAGTCAAAAGTACAGTTGTCCTTACCAAAATGTTTATGAGGGAACACATTTTGTCATATAATTCCAATCAAGAACTGACAGGATCAGCTGGGAGAGTAAGAAAAATGTTGTGTTTATGGCTTTGTTTCTTTCTTCTTAAAAGCAGCCAGAAGAACTAAGAAGCCACTTTGCCCAAATACCAAGCAAGCTGTTGCCCTTATCTTGCCAAAATACATTAAGCTGCAGCACCTAAGCATGTAACTTTTCCATTGAGAATTAATCTGGTAATAGTGAACAGTAGATCCTTTTCAATATTCTAGTGTTGTACATAACAAAAGAACTTTCTCCAGCTTTGGGATCAAGTTTTCACAGAGTCTGGTCAAGCATAAGCACAGTGTACCATGGAAAGAATGGTCTGATTGCAGGAGACAAGCAGAAATTTGATCTCAATCAAGGAAGATTTACAGGATCATAGATTATCTCAGGTTGGAAGGGACCTTACAAAATCATCTAGTTTCAACCCCTCTGCCATGGGCAGGGACACCTTCCACTAGATCAGGTTGCTCAGAGTCCCATTCAGCTTGGCATTGAACACTTCCAGGGCTGGGGTATCCACAAGTCCTCTGAGTAACCTGCCTCAGTGGTCTCACAACTGTCACAGTAAAATATCTCCTAACAGCTAATCTAAATCTCCCTTCTTCCAGTTTAAGACCATCCCCCCCCGTCCTATCACTATCTAAAAAAATCATTCTCTGTCTTTTTTATATGCTCCATTAAGTAGTCAAAAAGTCACCACAGAGCCCCATCTTTCCATAAGAGTAAGCTTAGAAAGAAAGGGACTCCTGAAATGAGACAGACCTGTGATACTGGGTGTATGAGGTGAAGAGAAAGGAATCAGCTGAGAAATAGCTCTGCCAATTACACCCATCTGCAATAAACACAGTGTTAATAGTTTTGATCAAAATTTTCAGTACAGAATACAACGTTCCCTGCATTACAAGTCCAATTTTGCCTGGACCTCTCCTGCAGCACAGACACAAGATGTTTCTCACATTTCTGCAGGAAAGTCATATTTATCACAGTTCTTCAGGGGAGCAAGGTGGCCTAGAATGTGCCTTCTCAAAAAAAAAAAAAAAAGTGTGAAAATGGGAAGAAAAGCTGAAGTGGAAGCACTGCTTCCCCTCAAGCAGGCTTGACAACCTGCCAAATCTCAGGTAGAAGTCAAGTCTGCTACTCATCTCTCGACCCTGGGAACATCACACTTCAGTTGTCAGCTGTATGTAAAGGTAGCTCAGTTGAATTAGAAATGAATCCCCTTAAAAGCTCACAGAATTAACAGTTTGGGGATCTGCTGGACACATGCAAGGTGCCACGATGCATTAACAGAATCTGGTCCTCTTCCACATACACCGTTCCAGGAGAATCCAACCTTTCCCACCTGAACAAACTCTCACGTTTTTTAAAAACATTGCTGCTGTGACTGGTTTTGGATTCATTTGCTCGACACAGACCCTACAGATCTTGAACAGGTTTTTGTTTTGCGAGAAATTTGACACCTCACTGAATGAGGAAAAAGCATCAGCTGGCTATTCCTGGGAGCAGCTGCAGAAGTGAAAGAAAACTGCTGACTCTCTAAAATGAAGGAAAATGAATCAGGCTGGTCGATTATCATCTCTACTCATCCCTCTGAAATAGCAGAGGAGCAAATTGGAGACAAAGGATTTCCTGAAAGCATTCAGATTATACTCCCTTTCGCTTATTCTTATCCCACAATGGGGAACTGAAAGAGATAACCCAAAACACAGCACTAACTTGAAAAAAACAATGACACTCCCCCAAAAATGACCCCCAAACTCCCAGATGAATGGCATTAACAATTCTAGCAGAAGTCTGATGTTTAGATTAGTTGTGTTTTAAGATTATGATGCTACAAAGATTTTGCATCATTATGGGCCAAAATCTATGCAAAACGATCAACGCTGCATTTCCTGCCCAGGAAGAAATTTTACTTGAGGCTAAGGGAGGAACAAAATCTTTACTTTTCTCAGGTCCAGAGGTGCTCATTTCAGATCAGCACCGAAAAATCCCCCTGCACACACTCCTTGTCTCATACCTGGTCTGTGGCTGAGGAAAAAACTCTGAGGACTTTGGTCTTCAGCGACAAGTCCATTATTAGGTAAATGCGTTAATTTTCTTCATTTGATATAATAAAAACCTTCTAATTTTCTGCAATATTCTGCACCATACAGCTCCTTAAGGCAAATTATTTCAGGGGAAAGTATGAAGTAATGATTCTGAATGGCTCTCAGACTGATGCTTGCAGTTGCAGCTCCCTGAACGAAACAGATGACAGTGCCACACTTTCTTTCAGTGCAAAATGCAGTCAGTTGCACCAAACATTTTGAACTGCTAAAAATAGAAACCTACTTTGCGGAAGATAAGGGTTGGCATCAGCTGCAACTAAGGCATTTGTTACAGTTCATAAAATTGGCAGAAATAATTTAATTTTCTTTTATAGAACATGAGGGTTTTTTAAACAGTTCTCCTGTCGCAAAGCTTTTCCCTGGTGGATCTATTTTAAAAGTTATTTAACATATTTGATTTAAAAATAACGACACACATAAATAAAAGCACAACATACCTTTTTTTGATCACAGGTCAATTTAAATTTAAGGAAGGTCAAAACTGCTTTTCTTTCCTCACAAAACTGAATTTGAGTTGTGTCTCTGTGGAAGAGATCCCTTTCCATAACTGAAGAAGAGGGGAAGAGAAAAGCAAAGAGGTGGGAAGTGACAGTAGCCTCCAACTTTTCATGGGGCTTCAAAGTGAAGGTGAATTTAGAGGAAGAGGATTAACTGTTAACCTGTTCAGTTCACGCAGCAAATGCACATTGGGCAGGAAACAGGCACCAAACGTAGCAAAGGATGGAGTGGGTCCCTCAAAGTCCTGCAGCCCTGCTTAAGTCAACTCCTTTCTACCACAGTGGCTCATTCTCTGCATCACAGGAGTCATGCTCCACACAAACAGCCCTCCAACATGTAACTAAACTTCAGCAAAACAGCAGCCTGGCACTACTGTGCCTCCATATCTCAACCTCAGGTCACTTATTTGGTGCTGGTGTACACCAGCAATAAAGTCTGTGTCTAGGAAATCAAGAGAGACTCAGAATTCAGATGCTGCTATTTTTTGGGAAAACTTTACCCTGCTCCAACTCTTCTTCCCCCTACAATTTTCAGATCTCCTTTCTATTTAATCAGATTCAAAGAAGTGCTGCATCAGAGCAGCAGCACATAGAAAAGCACCTGTCAGGGAGATCTGACACTAACCCAAAAGTCATGAGCACAAGAGGTGCAAGTGTTTGAAGGAGAAATAAGAAGCCCTCCATGGAGCTGGAATATGAAGAAAAGAATATCAAAATCATAGCATGTCACTCCCTAACCTGCACAGTGCCTGGCAGCATCATTTCAACTTTCAGGATACTCTTAACAAAAAAGTATCAGTAACAGTATTACATTCCACTATTCTCCGGGATTTAGAAACAAACACCAAAACAAATCCAAACAAACAAACAAAAGCTCCTGAAGGTTATTGTACATGTGGGTCTTTTTTGATTAGGGGATTTTTAACAGTTTCCTACAACTTTAGATGGTTGCTGTTTTCTTAATGGAACACTTAAAGTATTGCCATTTAAACTAATATACAGACGGAAAGGGCAAATAAATGGCATAAGTATGGTTCCTTATATTGGCTGTATTACATACCAGTGGGTTTAGTCATACTCATGTAAATCTTATTATTTAAATAATACATCATAACATTTGGTATACATAAACTGTTGAACAGACAATACCAGATCTTTTAAATTAAGCTTTTCAAAGGTAATCTCATATGGAGGATATAAACGATAACATTGCAGAAAAGAAAAAAGACATCCTGAGAGCAAGGATTTTATTGTTCAGCATACTAGAAATGCACAGCATTTCTCACAAGCACAGCACTTTAAAAGTCATAAATTGTTCAGACATTCGTCTGCCTTGCCAACTGTATGAACAGGGCCAGAAGTCCTAGAAGAGCAGGTGCTGTTTCAAAACACAGCTGAGGACTCCAAAGCTTTTGGGGGATTGGGATGCTCAATTCCAATTAAAACCTCTGCCTGAGGCACCTTCAAGAGCTCCACTAAGCCAGCACTTGTACAGATAAAAGTTTATGCTGCTCGTGACTTTGCAAACATGGGTTGAGCACATTTAAGTTGTGGCTGCAGGTCAGCATTTCTTGCCCACAAACAAAGCTGTCTCCAGCAGCCTCACCTGTCAGGTGCAAACACTTGTAGACATGTCTTTTGAAACTGAGACGTTTAAAGATTAGCATCATCTCTGCAGAAAACAAAGCAACCTTTACATTGCAGATGCATGGTGCTACACAGATTCTCATTTTGCTGTCTACAGCAACAACCAGCACACATGGGCATTCAAAGAAGCCCTGTGTTAGGTTCATGAAAAATTAATTATTTTTCACACATGCATGCACACCTTTCCTTGGAAACTTGAAATAAACAGAGCAGTTACACAATATTCTACCACAAAAGTAGTGCCTAACAGAAAAGATTTGGTATTTCAGAATCAAACCACTGAGACCAAGATGCTACAGCAGCTCTATTTCACTATCAAGACACTATACCTACAAGAAAATAGAAATCAAAATTCACTGTAAACATTCCAGTTTTACACGTCTGCTATTTAGTAAAATGTGTTTACCACATTTGACTCAAAACAAGATGCTGCTAACAACAACAACAAAAAAGAGTGAGGAAAGCAAAAAAGTGATGAAATAAAGCAAGAAAACAACAAGAAAACATGGTTTAAGAGATTTGCAGATATCCAAGGCGAAAAATAACAGCCAATCTTAGCAATGCTTTCAGCTTGGTGAAAAAGTACCTGTCGACTTCCCTGCTTGGAGGAGCAGCTGCTAGTACTTCTTGAAGGAGACAACATTTTCTGGGATGCACCGAAGTTTTTTTCTTCACTCATGATCCAATACTATTTGTTTCACATAAGCTCACTTAGACCACCATGAAAAAGTATTTTGGAAAATGTGTTGGAAGACTCCTCAGAGAAACACTGAGCTCATCCTTTACCCAAACACAATCCAGTGGCATGATCTGTATCCCATGGAAACTCCTAAAAGGGAAAAGAAAAAAAAAAAAGGGCAAGTTATCAGATGCTGTCTCTTGCTGCCATATTCTAGCATGAATCATGATAGAGTCTTTGGTAACACAAGCTGAGCACATTATTGTATTTTATAAGACATAAATTGAACAATCACTTTAGGATAAATTTGCAAGTCTCACACAGGAATGACATAGATTTTTTGGGGGGGGTCCTAAACACTTTTAACTGTTGCTATTTGTTAGGGGACAAAATACAGTATTCAAGCATTTTTTTTACAGATTTAAATTAATTTTAAAAAATTAATAAAATTTTACACACACAAAGAAAACCATAAATATCTATATGAAATGGCCCAAAATAGATTCAAAATGAGAGGCAAACATCCAACAAAATGTCTCCAAAAATGGTTACATCAAAAATTTGATGGTGTAATCAAATAAATGTCTGTTTTTCTCTGTTCCTTGATAAATTAAATAATTAAGCATGGCTTCATGTTATAAGGAAAACAAGAACCTCTACATAAAAGAGTAATACCTAGAAGTAGTAAGCATGAAAACTTAGCTGCACAGAGCTGTGCAGGACCATTTTTACCTGGAATCAGAAAGCTCTATCTACTGTCACATCAGTTGTTTCAGAGAGTGACTGGAAGAATGATTAACAGTCTGTTTAATAACGGTGCTCCTTGCAGCACATGCAAATAAAAATCATGCCAGGAACTCCCAGTAACGGAGTTCCAGTGTGGGTAAAAGTTGTCATGGTAACTGCATACTTTAAAAAACAAAACAAAACAGAACAACAAATAGAGGACATTACAAAAGGGTGATGCTTTCCAAAACTTGAGGGGGCTGTATAAATTGTGTATAACGTCAAATTTTATTGCCTTGGGCAAAGAATTCACAATTAGGAAGAGTCCAAGAACAACCACTGAGAAAGGTAAGGAAGTTTCCACAGAAAGAAGAGAGATTTCATTGCCCAGACAGGGAGGTAGTACTTCACAATGCCCTTGCTTGCACTATCACAACAGTCCTGATCTGGGATCACTGATTATTGAAGTTTGCCATTCATTTTTTCTTGAAGGGGCTTATATTCTATTCTGAGAGAAGTAAAAATTTCAGATCCCTAGTAAAACATTTTGTGCATTTTAAGAATTCATTTTCCTTGAGAAAAACCAAACCAAAAAAATACATCAAAAGCCACAGAGAAGAGAAACCAACCAGAACACAAATTAAAACCAGGTGCTATATTTAAGATGCAGACAAAACTCTGCAGCAGAAAACCTCTCTCCCTACAGCTGTAGTCTGAAGCATCCAGCATCTGAGCAGAAACCTTTTCCAATCTACAGTGCTTTCTGGCAATATAGTTTGCTGTAACATTTCAATCAACATGCCCTCTTGTCACCTGAAACACAATCTCTCCTTATGGCATTTACTTTACCTGGCTAGAAATACTCAGTTACCTCCAGAACAAATCTGTGATACAGCCCCAACCTCCACAAGTGAGGTGAGAAATGAACTCCTGGGATTCTTCCAGGAGTGAAGGTGAGTCAGCTTGGTAAATATTTCAGGAAACATCAGACAGCTACAAAGACAGTGAGCACAATGAAGGCAAAAAAAAAAACCCCAGAACACCAATGTGACATCAAGGTCTATGTGATTTGGGCCAAACACATGGACTTTAGACTGAAGGTATGACTGAGATTAGGAGTAGTGCATTTTGGAGAAGGTATGGTCACTTTCTATCTGGAAGATAAATTTGTGTGGCATTTCATTAAGAGCTAGTACTTTTCACAGGTTTAGATTTATTTTACTGTTTTTTTTAAAGCAGGTTAGAAGCATCTCAGGTTTTTAACTATGGAGTAAATATAAAGAATAACTTTCTTCCTTACTTGCAAGCTTCATTTAGCAAAATTGTTTAATGGTAACATCTGCATTAATAAGCAAAGGTCAAACATTTCTACAGGAACAGAAACACTTTTCCTGCAAACCCATCATTCAAATACCCCTTTGAAACCAGGCAGCAAGTGCTTTGCTTGTGGAACACACTTTGCTCAGATAAATCCCTGTTCTCTTCACTGCTCTTGTTCAGAATGAGCACCCTCAGTTTTCACTGGTGACTATCTGGCATTTTGGCAATGATTGGCAGAGATTGGCAGTTTGTGGCAAGAAAGGCTCTAACTTGCAGCAAAATGCACTGAAAATTACTGCCATCAGTACCTTGTGGGTATAGCTCCAGGACACACGAGGTTTAAGACATTCAATGCCCTTGGCCTGTTTGAACATACAGCACAGTAGTTGTGATGTCCTGGAAGTGTAAAGTTACTAAAAAAAACACAAAACCCTAGCAGTCTCTTGGACTTCAACACAGAGAGAGAAGCCAAATAATCATAGGAATATTTCTATCATCATGTTTCTGGTATGGAGTCTAAATCAACTTGAGGTTTGGCTATACTGATGTTTTAGGACAGAGCAGAGAGGTACTTCCTCTGCAAATCTCCTGTAATAACAAAGTTTGCACTGTAGGGAAGTCTTGGAACATGGAAACTGAATCCCTTTTGGGTTAAATGTGCTCCAGAACTGCATCCAGTGCTCAAAGCATTGAGTCCACAACACCAAACTAGAGCTAGTCCTGACAAGTCTTATGCAGGGGCTGATGTAACATCTTCTAAGTGATTGACTACAAGGATCCAGTTTTACTGCACTGCTCCACTTGCTAACATTGACGTCACAGAGACGCAGACTTACACCACCTAAGAAAGCACTTAAGATCTCCTAGGGCAATGTCATTTGTCCTTTTGGAATCAAAAAGAGTGAGATGGGCACGTTTCCAGAATACAAATGAGCTGAAGATGACTCACTATCTAACAAGAGGTGCCTGAACAAGGAGCAGGAGACAGGTGAGGTAAATCCGGCAGAGTGCACCTGAAGTATTCTGTCACTCTACTTCTAAAGTTGGGCTTTTGAATTTTCTTTTATTCCTTCAAATGAGTTACTGCATGGGCTGGACAAAAAGTTTTTCTTACCAGCCCTGAAGAATTCAGGAGTGAAAAATATATCCTCTCTCCAATGTGCTTTATTCTATTGGTGTTTCCTAGTAATTTAACTTATTACCTTGAGACTTCCAGATTTGAGCATGAAAAAGCATATTGAATAATAATCGTGGCCCCAACTCCTCTGTAAAAAACTGTTGTATTCCTGTAACAACTTTGTGCTCCTTTCCTAAAATTCTCTTCAAGATTAGAAGAGAAAAAAGAAAACTGTGGCTGCCCTTCAACAAGAACACACTTATTTTTCCAGGAAGGCAAGAAAACAGTGATACTGCATCCCAACTCAACCAGCTTTCAGCAGTAGTGACTGGGCCTCTCTAGGGCAAATGATATTTTCCATTACCTGTGGGAAATTTAGGCCACCAGGTATAAGAACAATTACAACTTTAAAGCAAGCATAACAAGCAGTGTTATGCTAATGAAGCAAAGATTGCAACTAAAATTGATTTTTGAGGTTATCATGATCCAGTTGCTTCAGATTCATTAAAATTTGCTCCTTTCCATGCCACAGGATGGCCTCAGAACTGTATTTGTTCCCACATTTCTCTGGAGCACACAGGGCCACTTTCTTGGGTCTACTCCAAAAAGATAGCTAGAAGGCAGAGGCAAATCCAAATAAATTTAGGACAGTAATTTTCACAAGTGCTAAGTATTGGCCTAGTTCTTTTCTATAAAGTCAACAGCTGCAAAAGTAGGCCAAGAGTACCTCTGCAAATGACCTCACCTGGTGCATTTTGAAGAATTAAGAATACATGAGTATCAATTATTAGTTAGAGCTACTACACCATAAGATGATAAACAGCACTTTTCTCTACTATCATCTGCTACTAAGAGCCTTATCATTCTACATCAATTAAAGCTAATGTAAACATATGATAACACGTAAAACAGGAACACAATTCTTTTTTTTAAAAAAGTACCATCTCAGGTTGTCCTCAAACCTTTAAAATTGCACAAGCTCAAAGCAGCCTTGCAGTATCATTTCATCTCTCACAACTCTGAAAACAACAAGCTTGCAGCAAAATCAAAGATTTTTTTCATATCTCACAAAAGAAGTGAAATTCAGAAAAAATATGTATAACTGCAGTAAAAAAAAAATCAACATTATGCAATTATTTTTGCCATGGTTCTGGAGGAGAAATAAAGCCTTAACAGCTGCTTCAAAGCTGATTCAGCATTGAAGGAACACTAGAGACTCTGAGAAGAAAAACTGAAAGTGTACATCTCATTCTGTAGTCAATTAAGGTTTTTTGGATAGAAGAATAGAAACAACATAAAGCCTGATGAGAGTCAGGTGGATACAGCAAGCATGGAACTGAGCAATCCAAATCAGTTGCAAGCAACATTGAGTGACTTTCACAGAACTAAAAAAGACTTTGTGTTGAAACCTTTGCTCTGCAGCTATTATTTAATTGCATCCACTCCCGTCTGCCTGAATAAACAAAGCAATAGTCTTTTCCTATTTCATGTCTGTCTCTGTTATAGTTCATTTTGCCAGCTTTAATCTACCTCAGTGTCTCATTTGGCTCAAAACAGGAAAGAATTATTTCTAGGCTACAGATACCCCATGTACAACTACTGGAGATGTCTTTTCAAGGCAGGTATTTGCTGTTCCTCAATTACTGTAAGATTCACACTACTGAAGGTCAAAGCACATAAATCCTGTTCTGTTACTAGCTATTCTCTTTACTAAAGAAAACTTGCATAAACAAACAAAAGCAGTTTAAAACAACCCTCCTAACAAGAGAGGTTAATAACCTATCTTTGAAAGCAAAAGTTCAAACAGCTTAGGGAGACTAACAATAACAGGAAGCATTTCAGAACTGCCTTCCATCAGATAGGTGCTCACCCAAATCACAGCTTCTCTTGAGCAGATGTTTTCATCAGCCATGAAAAAATACTACTCTGTATGAAGTAGTCTGTGATGCAAAGAAACAGTTCCATCTAGCCTGTCTCCTTAAGGAGGCTTTTGTAGCAATTTAATTGTGCTATGTCAGTGACCCAAAGGAGGAAAATTTAGTTCAAAGAAAACTCTCCTAATTGACTAATCAAGGGAGACAAGACAGACAAGCAACAAACATACTGCATTTAACAACAGATTGCTTATCATGTACAATGTTCATCACTTGATGAAAGAAAATCCTGTATGTTCCAGTGCACAGAAAGCAAAAAAAAAAAACAACACAACAACCCAAAACCACCAAAACCAGAAAACAAACCACAAAACAAAGCCCCAGAAACAATCCAGTAGAATACATCCCAAGAAAGACATCAAAGAACATGCTTCGACGTCAAGTCTAGTTGGACTTCCTGAAGCAAAGCAAGTATTTGCTGCTTCACTAAACCTTGGGGCAGATAATGCAATCCTTACATTATGAAAACCTTATATAAATTTAAAAATAGGTCATTCAGCATCCTGAAATATGAGTACATATAAAAATACCACCTTTTCCTCACATCCGCCACAGAAACTGACTATAATACTGCACATGACATGGTTCATTTTAAATGCATACTCTTGACACTGTTTCCATCCCCCCAGGAGATCTGTTATGGATTTCACTTGTACCAAAAAACCCAAATTTACTGGGTATATAAACTAGATAGACATGTTAAAAGTCATGGTGATGAGTGATACAGAAAATACACCCCATAATGGCAGTATTTTTACAGCACCTTTTCCACCCAAGTTTCAATCGCAGTTGAGAATCATAACTAACAGGTCCAACCTAGCTCACAGTCAGGTCCTAAATAATTAATATTCCTCTTCTCTCCTTGCCCCTTTCAGAAAGAGCCTTGCCTGGCAGCTCAAGGCTCAGCAGCACAACTGAGGGGCTGCACAGCTCCTTCCAGCTCTTGCCATGGCTGAACACTTGACCCAAAAGCTTACAGAGGGGACCACGAGGAACAATTTGTGACCCAGTAAAAGAGGGATCCACAGTCTCCATGCCAAGAGGGTGGAGCACAAAGCAGCAGCTCCAGAGGTGTGATCAAAGCCTAGGCTGGGAGCAGGTACACTGCACACAGCTGTGCTAAGGAGGCAGACAGTCCTGTCTGCTCAAAGAACAAACCAGGAGCTGCTCTGTTTGGACCCAGCTGCTGCTCAGCTAGAGAAAACCTTACAAAAGATGATCAGGCAATAGAAGACAGACAAGCTTATTATCATTTCCAGTAAGGAAAATAACAGGGACATGGTATCACTTTACAGTCTGCACTAAAAACCTTGGAAAGGCCCATCTCTTAGTGATAACACCCCTGAGTGGGAAAAATTTGGCAGGAGTTTGTTTGTCTTTCATTTTTCTGCTCTTACTACTTAAAGCTTTGTTTTGTTCACTAAAACAAAGATATTTCACTGTGCCCTGAGGCTTATTCCTTTTCAAAACTGCAGTCATTATTGCTAAAGTGTTACTGAAAAACACACTGTTTGTTGTCCTGGATTCAGTTTTGATAGGCACAATGTTAGCTCTGGAAATATCTGTCAATCTGCCAGCATGTAGTAGGTCAAGATCTTAAGACAGAACTGCTTGCACATCAAGGAAAAGACATCACTTTTCTGTCACATCACTGAAGGCATTGATGTAACTTTGAATCAGACTGGCTCTTTGAATCAGTCTGGCTCTTTGTGCATAAATCTATCAAGGCCAGCATAAAACAATATGTTTTATTAAACCAGCTGACATAATTGGTTTAACTATGGAGAAAGAAACCCAAACCCAGTCACCTCAGGTTTCAAGTAGAATAGCAAATAGAAACATTGGAAGAGTTTTGGCGGCCTAGGAATGATCTTCACCAAAATCTGAAAGAAAATATCATGAGGATGCTGTGACCAGCTAACATAACGCAGATTCTTTATCTCATGCAGGAGAGCTAGACATGGTCATTAAAGAGTGGCAGGATCCAACAAACCTGCTCTGTCCTCTTTGATGTGCTGTTTTACCTTTCATACTTTGACATCATCTACTTTCTAAAAAAACTCAAAAAACCCAAAAAACACATGAAAAACAACAAGTAAAACCCACCAAACCAACGAAACAAAAATTTTGATCCCCCGCTTAGAAATCTGTTTTTCCATGATACATTGGAATTGTCATTTGTCCTGTATATCACTAATTGCTAAGAGAAAAAAGGTACCAAGGAGACAGCGCTTCCCTTTGGGAATGTTTAGTATTTTTCCTTTGTAAGCAAGCCTATTACCTCAAAATTTAAATCTTATGAACTTTAATAACTGTGGTAACAAGGTTCAGTTCTTCCTAGGATGCATAGAAATTTATTCATGCACTTTATAAAGTGCAAGGATGATGAGTTATAAAAATGTCATATTTCTTCTTGATCAACTTAATGTATCTTTAGAGGCTTCTGTCTTTAAGTCCACTCCAGGATGCCTTTTTCAGTGTACTTTACAACATTAGTATTTATATATGTAGCAATACAGCTTTCTATTACATATTATGTAGATTTTTTTTTACAGAATATCTTTCATATTAAGAGAGGTTGAAACCACAAAAGAGGTTTGTGGTGTTCTGAACAAGGGCTGGTAATTGTTAGCAGATTGGTGTTAACTCTTTCTAATACCACCTTAGGTGAGAGGCCACTAATTTCTTAACACCATGTCTCTAAACACAATGTGCAAACAAACATCAACACTTTAGAAACACATTGTAGGAAATAATAACATATAAAGTATCCTGACTACAAGTACTAAGTAATTTTGTACTACAAGTGCTAAGTCATAATATTATTAATGCCAAAATTCCAAGTTTTCAATTTAAAGGAAAAAAAAAGCTAGCATGAAGGAAAAAGTATACAGAGAACCATAGAATCATCAAATGGCTTAGGTGCTAAGGCTTGAAGGGACCTTAAAGATGACCCAGCTCCAACCCCCCTCCCATGGCCAAGGACATGTTCCACTAGACCAGGCTGCTCAGAGCTTCATCCAACCTGGCACTGAACACTGCCAGGTTTGGAACACACACAGTTTCTCAGGGAAACCTGTGCCAGTGCCTCACCACCCTCACAGCAAAGCATTTCTTCTTAATATCTAATCTAAATCTCTCACAGAAATGTGTTCATTTTACATACAAATCAAAACCATTAAGGCTTTACTGGGAGCTCCTCCAGGACAGACAGAAGGATGCCTGCAGCTGCCCTTTTGCCTGGAAACACACGTCACCCAAGTCCATGTGTGCACGTGACAGGAACCAAAAGTCACAGGTGCCATGAGCTACACTCTTGGGAGATTCTGCTTGACATCTGGTCTTATATCCATTCATATTTATGTTTGTAATGAACACCTTGACAATGGGAACCAGGAAAGCAGTTCCATGGATCAAGTTTTCTGCAACATTATCTTCATGGCATAGGGAAAAGATGAACTGAAAGAGACCTAGAAGCAGAGAAGGTGTGAGAATGCAGATTTATAAATCTGAATGACTACATGCAAAATTTTCTCTAATTCATAAGAAATGGGAAAGTATTAATCACAACAGCTGGGTCAGACAAAAAAACATGCAGGCCAGAAGTGAGGGTCTCTGACTGATTAACAGGGCAGCTCTTGAACAGAAAATAACCATAAAAGGGATTCTCTCCCAACCTCAAATGATAAAAACCCACCACCATGTCCTCAAGTTCTGAAATGCTGGAGGGGAAGACAAACACAGCTAGGGTTTCCACAGAGGCTCAACTTGGACTGGAAAAGGAACTTTTGCCCTTGAAAAGGGAAGAAACTAACTGCAGAAGTTGCAAACTTATATTTGGGAAGAAGGTCCATCTCAGAGTGAGTGACTTCATGTCAGATCTTGCCCTGTCTCTGCCTAGCTACAGGAGTACAAAATCTAAAAGTCAGTTCAGAAATTAGACAAAAAAAGAAAATTGTGAATAATGTCACTATTACAGGCCACGGAGAACAAGGAAGACCCGAAGAGTTTTAATGCAGTAAGTTTGTTTATACAAGTCTACTACAATCTGACATCCCAATGTAAAAATATGACCTGCCTCCAGCAATAGAGCTCAGGGGTAATGCAAAGCTGCTGAGAACTTTTATGGGTCTCAGTAGCAGTTCAGTGCCTCCACTGACAGGTTAGAGCTCAAATTCATATTAATTTTCAAATCTGCCAAAGCAATTAAAGAAATTCTTGCTCCCAAGCAATTTGTTACTGTCATTTCCTGGACACCAGTAGTTTCCCTGGCAATAAATAAATAATTTTTTTTAAAAAAAAATCACAGGAGCCCTCCCTGATCCACTTCACTAGAGCACGATTTTTGTCACAGCAAGTAGTTCACACACTTTGCTTTGGGATGGTCATCACCAGCTGGTGGCCAAGAAAGTGGAAGCAGTGTTATTTTCAATTGATCTAGACAGTTTTGAACAAGATACTCTGTTCCTAATTTTACATTTAGATTAAATTTTGTGCAAGCTAGCAGCTATCTATTTGAATTTAATTAAAAACAAATGAAATGCTCCACGATTAAAAAAAGCTTTAGCTGCGCTCTCACTCTCAAGTATTTTTAGAGGTTTAAAAGATGGAAGGTTTTAATTAGGATGCCTCAGCAATAAGAGAGAATGAATAATTTACACAGAACTTGATTTGAGCTCAATGAAAGGGTGCTACAACGGAACTATCCATATTTTTTTATTTCTAAGTAGTATATAAATTTTTTAGTTCAGCTCCAGTCACTGCAAGCAGGCCATAGAGATGGCAGACAACAACATGAAGAGTTTTATAATGTGTACAGTCCAACATTTTGGTTGCTTCATAGCATTCTTGAGGTTGGTTATACTTGAACAGCAACTAACGAGCTGGATTTTAATTATAGGTTATAAAAGAGCAATAAACAGAAGTTTTCACAAGTGATGTAGATTCCCCTTAAACCACTTAATATTAAGAGTTCCACCAGTCTTTGCCTTCTTCTCTGTCTCTACTCTCCTTCCAATCCTTCATCAGTTTTGTGCTAGTTTTTAAACTGCTGGCATATGGCACTGGCTTTGCTGGACCATCAGGACTTACAACACAAAAATAAATCAAACCTGTGGTTAACTATGGAGAGTGCATAAAGTGAATTCTGACAATACTTAACAAGTCTTATTTCATATAACTCTCTTGATGAATTTCTGAAAAGGAAAGTAGGACAACGTAATTTCTTAGAGGAAGATACTAAAAGGTTTGGAGTTTTTTAATAACAATGTCTAAAATTACTAAAATAACAGCATATGAAGTTGCAAGAAAAAATACCGAAAGCCATTTTCTTAACAGATGGCACTCATGCCTACTTCACCCATGCTGACCTACATTTTTTTTCCTTAACTTTTACTAATATTAATCTTTCATAGAATGTGTTTGTTACAATTTTACCACCAAGTGATACTTTTAGCATTCAAAGTTTGAGAAACTTATTCAAGGATTTTATATTCATGAATATTTCTAACATTGAATTGAATATTCTAACATTATAAAATACAAAATGCATAAAGGAGGAAAACACCTTTGCAAAGTTCAGGACATAAAATTACACTTTTGACATAAAATTATCTTCTTAAAGGCTGTTCAATATTGAAACTCTATGCACAAAGTTTTTATCCAGCCTTGATCAGAAAACATGACATTTGCAGACATTAAAGCATTGCCATAACTCACACTGTCTTGTAGAAACGAATACACCTGTCCAATACAGGCAGTTGAAACAGAACCATTGAACTGATTTTCATTTTTTTTTCCTGTGTTTAATTGAGAAAAGGGAGAAAAATTAAATGTATATAGAAAATTAGGAGCTGGAGGAGAAATACGAAAAAAATTACAGTGAATGGTAATTTAAGTAAAAACACCCTAAGATTTCCATATAAAAATGCACCCAATTATTTCTCCTAATACGTAATACCGTTTTTGAGATCACATCTTCTTTCATTTTGTCAAAGAACCCAAAAATCTTTAGTGTTGCTACACCAAAATCAACAAGGATTTACATGGAACATCACATTAAAAATAAATCTGGGAATGACCAATGGCAGTTGGAAGGATGATATTTAGAGAAGTTACACTATCAGCATTTGAAGTTTGACAGTCCTCTCTTCTGCACTCAAAAAATAAGAAAATCCACTGTCTGTTCTAGTTGCAAACAGACAAGGTGGCCCTGGGAGCTGGCAGTGCCCCAGCTCCTAGTCAGACTCTTCTCAAACCTGTTGACTCACCAGCCCCATGATATCCCTCATTATAATGATCTTCACACTTACACTGAGAATAATAAAAGAGGTGTTGTGGAAACTCTTCCCATATGATGCTCAGGGTGAGAGAGCAAAAAATTGTTCTCTAGAGTGATTTTACAATACCAGTTAGGCAGATCACAGTGAGGATGATCACTGCTTCAAGTCACTACTAAATTATAAAAGAGTGACAAACAAGCAGGATCGCCTGCCACACTCTAGTATCATTTGCATCACAAGAGATTGTTTTGGAAATAGATTGTTCATAATGTTGAATGGGCATTGCACTTACAAAAGGTGAAAGAAAATACAGTACAACACAAAACATTTCTTGGGGACCTGATGCTGTATTCCAGCTGCTCATTTTGGCCAACTGAATTAAAATACTACTAGAGCCACACAACAGTTAATTTATGAAGTGTATACATAAAAATGTAAATAATTTATATTTGTGTCAAGTACAAAAAAATATTTAATTACTTGGCAAAAAAGACTGTGATCCTTACGTTTTTCTCCTTTTAGCACATTAGGTTTTTGAAAAAGGATTTTGAAAATGGGAAAAATAGTCACATGCCAGACTCTGAACAGCATCTAGTGAAAGCTGTTTGCATCTTCATGCTTCCTAAAACAGCCACCCTAAGGTGAAGTTCATTTAGACACAAAACTGCAGTAAAAGCTTTCACACCTTCACACCTCACATTTTTCTTCCACATAAATGATAGCATTCACAGAAATACAAATTTTGACCTATTACCAACTGCCAATCTATTCAAAATTACAGTATTATTCCCAAAATTGGAATGCAAATTTGTTTCTACTCCCCATGGCATTCAGCATCTGATTTTGAGAAGTCTGTCATTTGTTCTTAGAGATTGTCCATACTAATCCAGCATACAGTGCTTTAAAATAATTAAATCTTCCAATAAATGCTGCTGCCTTGTGCAGAGGAATCTAACTTTATATTAATTTTGCCTGGGGATGTAACCAATTGCCCAGAGTTCACATCTCCTTTTACCAGTCTGAACAGCTCAGTTTCTCTCTGTCTTCCTCCCTGCCCCATTCCCCATGCCTGGGATACTTTTCTGGAGCTAGGTGAGGACATGGAAAAAGCATTAGGCATTTGGAAGTTAAAACCAGCAGCTTAACTACCTTACACAGTAAATCTAAGGAGCTTAAACTCACCAACAAGTGCAGGAATTGTCAAGTTGGATGTTATGCATCAAGCATGAGAAAGTAAATACATGTGACAAATGCATTACTTCCCCTGTGAACATAATGATTCTCAGATAATGTATCTAAATTAAGTCACACATTAGTTATGTCTGAAGAGAGCAGAGTGACAACTAACATTTTGTACATAAACAACCACTGTTTTTTAGATTCGGAACCACTTTCAGGGATGCTGCAGGCCTGACTTTTCTTCAGCTGAGTAAGCAGAGAGACATTATTTCAAAAACATTAATGAGCCTTCATGTGCCCATGGACAGAAATAGGGTATTTTACAGGTAGTAAATTAAATAAATCAGGTGAAACCAAACAGTCCAAACTGAGTTGCCACAATTTATCCAAAACCACTAAAGAGTCTTCCATTGGATCTTCCTTTTAACATACTGCATCAGAACTCCTTTGCTACTGCTGACTTACATAAATAAGTAGCAACAATGCTAGTTTTCACAATCATTTCAGAATACTCTGAAATTCAAACATATGCAGTCACATGAATGCTTTGGTGATAGCAATAAAATATTCTTTATAAAGGAAAATACATCTTCCTTACCCTGCACTTTCTATCACGTTACCCTTTGTTCACTGCAGTCTAATGAGAGGAATTTCACTAATTGTCATTTGTGGCAGTAGCAGCCTGATGCCACAAGGCCAAAAGACAATTAAAGGTCACTGCCTATTAGATTACACCAGACTGATGGCAGCACATTTGGAAGCAAAGGCAGAAGCCCCTGAGCTCTGACTCACTGCAGAGACTCAGCTCTGGACATTTCACTCAGCATCTGCATGGCTGGGCCTTCTGAGCTGGCCCAGATCAGCCAGGCTGCCACCTGCCTCAGGTGGACACTCAGGGGGAGTGCAGCCTTCCTCTGTACCAAAAACACCTTCAGCAGCTCTGTTCCATTCATCAGGCTAAGAACTGCTGTTGCACTTTCCATGGCAAATCCCATAATTCTTGCTGGTCATAAAACTGTTTCATTTCCAATACCTATGCAATGTATAGGCATATTGATATTCATGTTCTCTATATATGCATCTGAAGTGATACTAGCACCTTGTTCAAGTGTTAATGACCCCTTTTTAATCAAGTCTTAATAACCACATTTATTTTTCCTATGACAATGCCTCTGTGTTTTAAGTGCACACATCATATCCAGTGCATTACAGTCACATTTCTGGGCTATAAGTTAAATGAAATGTGGTGCACAGTTATGTAACTGAAAAAACCCATGAATTTATCTTCCCACAGGTGACAACTGAATCACAGAATATTCTGAGCTGGAAGGGACCCACAAGGATCATTGAGTCCAACTCTTCGGTGAAGAGTCTGTACAGCACAGCTGGAGCATCCCACACAGAGCCAGACATCCAGGCAAAAGATGGTATTAGTGGTTCCTTATTTCTTACAAGATACTATTAAAAGGGCCTCCAACTTAAAGCCAAAATCCTGTTTCAGAAGTATTCCACAAATTCTGTGACCCCACAGGGGACACACACTGGAGTGGTTGATGATTAACTACAGCCCGTGGAAAGGAGGAATTCATGGAGGAGCATCTCCCATGAGAGGGGCCCCACACTGGAACAGGGCAAGAGAGTGAGGACTCCTTCCCCTGAGGAGAAAAGAGCAGCAGAGACAATGTGTGATGATGTGACTACAGCCCTCATTCCTCCCTCCCAGCTCACTGGGAGGAAGGAAGCAAATTTGGAGGTTGAGCCTGGAAAGAAAGGAAGGGTGAAGGGAAGGTGTTTTAAGATTTGGGTTTATTTCTCATTATCCTGTATTTGACAGGCACTACATTACATTAACTTCCCTCAATCAAGACTATTTTGCTCATGATAGCAATTGCTGAGTGATCTCTGTGTCCTTATCTTGACCCATGAGGCTTTCATTATATTTTCTCTGCCCCATCCAGCTGAGGGGAGTGACAGAGTGGCTTAGGTGGGCACCTGGTGTCAACCCACCACATGCCCATTGTGGCAGTCCCTGCACTTCTTTACCAAGGATTTTGCAAATACAGGATAGACTGAGATTTCACAACTTGCAGGGGAAGCTAGCTGCAGCAGGAGATGCTGATCATGCCCTTAACAGCTGTTACTTAGCTATCACCACCTCTTAATTAGTGGTTTCTTTTAGATTTCTTCAATAGCTATATGGCACTGAAAAAAGCACAGAACAACAAAAAGAGGAAAAAAAGCCAACCCAACAATCAAAAAACCCAGACAATGCAAGCTCAAAACATAAACCATACGTAAAAATGTTAAAGGTGAAGTACAAACTATAATTTGACAAGATGGAACAAAGAGCCATAGAAAATGTTTATTTTTCACAACAAATCAAAATCTATTGAACTCTTAAGTTCTAGACTGTGCAACCTGTCTCACTCCATACAGTGGAAAAATCCAATTTCCTTCGGAGTTCCAGAGCTTGAGCTAAACAATGAATGCTTTTTCTGTTTCTCCTGAAACAAATGTTTTCCCTCAAAAGCTGCTGGCCAGATGCTGAATGGTATTAAGGGTAAAACTATAAACTAACTTTTCTTAATGTAAATTTGTTTCTGCTCCCCATGGAGTAAGCACCTTACTTTGCTAACCACCTGTTACTAGGATTTTGTCCAGTGATGGCAAAAATAAAAGCAGGCAGGGAGTGGCACATGACTCATCACAATGTGTTCAAAACAACATTAACAGTTTAAATCTTTAGGAGCAAAGAGCTGTTGCTCAATAAAAGTTGGCATAAAAAAAACACACACAAAGGGACAGAGCCATCTTCCAGTCCTCCTTGTCCTTCTCATCAGCAATGACAAATTCTATTGGTGTCCCTCAACCAGAAATACATTTTTTTCACAGTCACCACACTGCTGCCTCTGGACCATTAATGCAGCTGAGAGTTTCTACCTTTTAGCTCATGTAAGAGCCCCCAAGAATTAAAATTATTTCTTTTTGTAGCATTTGACAGCCTTTTAGAAGTTGCAAACAAGTGCTGTGCTACAGAAAGACTAGTGTCAACATTTTGATTAATCCTTTATTAGACTTCTAAAGTAGAGTAATAGCTTGAGTTTCTTTGATTTTTCTGAAAGCATAATTCCTGCTGTTTAAAATAAAGTACAGCTTGAAGTACATTCAAACGCACCTGTGGACAGTCATCAAATTGTTCAGATATTTAAGCACTGGAAGTAAAAAACTCCAGGGGGCAAACATACCATGGGCAAAACTTAAGGGGAAAAAAACCCCAGAATTTTTGCTACATTTCAAGGTAAAGCATCATATGAAATCTGGTCTTAGATCAAAAACTTCCTTTTCTTTAATAACTTGCCATCTTCCAAAAATACAACAGCAGAGCCCAGGTCTCCTCCAGATCCAGATCCAGAGAAGTCACCTGGACTTCTCTGAAGGAAGNTCCTCCAGATCCAGATCCAGATCCAGATCAGTCACCTGGACTTCTCTAAAGGAAGAGCAGTGAAAGTCACAGTAAAACACACTGCTGCACTGAAGGCTTCTTGAAGCTTTTTCATCATTTTATCATCAATTTATTTTCATCATTGCTCTGATGCTCAGTATTGTGTGTGTTTTACTCCCTGTCAGGTAACACCTCTCCTGGTTCCCTCTCAGAATGTTAATGTTCTTGAAACCTAAGTTGGTGTGAGAATGTACTTCTATTCTGAAAAGTCCTTGCTATGGTTTGGTCACTAAAAAGCATGTGTCTCACAACAGACATTTTGTGTGTGAGATGCATAAAATTGGGCAAGTTTAAAAAACTCATTAAACAAATACTACAAATGTTACATTTTCATAAAAATACCTGTTTATTCATCACCATTGATGAATAACACTTCATCAAGTTTGGCCATTTTTCATCCCTCATATATGGTTTGATAAGAAGTGCATCAAAAAGATCTACAATATTACATTCTTGGGCAAGCACACAAGGATAAAATAAGATTAAAACACATTAATGCAACAGAAGCCCATTGAAACTAAAGAAGACACTGAACTTTATACACATAGCTCAAAAAAATTATACTGTTAACATTTTACTCAAAGTAATCTTTCTTTCTCCTTGAGAAGTAACTACTTCAATAATTGTAAAATTTTTCTGCTTAGTAGGAAGCTTCTTCCAAACTAAAGAAACAATATCATTTTCATTTTGTCTTCAAATACGTGGTGCTATGAGAACCTGCCCTATGAATTAAAACAAGAATGTAAGCTTTTCTCTGAAGCAAATGTGAGTATAAGGCATATAAACTAGGAATCAGTGAAAAAGCAGCAGACACTAAAGGCCAAAGCCGTATCTCATTCACTATTACACATGGCAGGATTGAGGATTCAGTCTCATATCCTCATTACCACTCTAGAGGAGCCCACCAACAACTGCAATCTTCTCTTCCACTCCCCTGCAATTTGGTTGCACACAAAACCTCTGCAATTGTGGCACAATTGCAAAGAGGGGCCCTGAAGCTACACAACTACACAGTTGTTGGTCTTCATTTCTAAGGCCACCTTTGAAACTTGACAAATCTGCCATCTGATGTATCTGTGGCTTTATTTCTATTCTTCAACTAGTGGACAAATAAAGAAATTACCAGAGGTTACATTAGCAAAAAGGAAATATGGACCCCAGCTTTTTTCAAAAAGATAAGGCTGGCAGAAGCACGCGTTCAAACATATACTGAAAGACAGAGATGGTCTCTTAGAGCTACTCTTAAAAGAAGAGGCAAGTTCTTTTGGCTTTCCAAGCAAAAAAAATTATGTATATCACAGGGCTGAGTTCATGAAAAGTGTATGCTTCTGTTCAGTGAGGGTGTGACCATTATCACTGGTAAGAATATGGACTATCTGCATGACTTTCTGTAAGCAAAATGCAGAATCTCACTTCGTAAAATCCTCATTGTGATGTCAGTAAGAAGGCAAATTGCTCCCATTGCTAAAATGGGAAAGGTAACCTAGCTGATTGTCTCTGGAAAAAACAGATACACAGCAGTCACTATTTTTCTCTGCTTTTAAGCGTAAGGAATCTAAAGTTTCCATAACATAAGACAAAACTCATGATCTTCTAAATTACTTTTGGCTATGCTCATTAGCTATTTCAAGCACGTGAAGTTCATAGTCTCTGCCAAAGCAGGAAGCAGCAACTACTAAAAAGACCTGAATTTTCCTGTGTGTGGCATACTCTGTCCCTAATCCAGGGAGAATGGCCTGTCACCTTGGCACCACAGGGCCGAGGACTTCACAACCTTGTCACACCACCTCAAGCCAAACGTCAGCCTGACACATTTGGCATTTACAAGCAACAATTTGCCCTAAAAGATGCATTTAACTGGTAAACAGTATCATGCTGTATTAATGAAACTGTCCCTGTATATTTCATCAACCTTTTTGTAATTTCACAAATACTGATTTTCTACTGAAACGTGTCCTAAAAATGACTTTATTCTGAGACCATATAAAATCAGCAGTCTGCTTGTTTCAAACAGCTCCTCTGTCTAAGCAGGTGTTCTCTGTTTTAGATCCAAGTATCTATGGCTAAAACTAAATAATGCAAATTATGCTTCCATGAGGTAGGTAACCTGCTTATTCACCCCTCCTAGTCACAGATGCTATCCATGATATTCAGATGTAACAGTTTGTTTTGGCCTTAAAACATAACAAAATCAATTTGTTTCAATAGCAACTAGTAAGACAAGAAGTTAAAAGAACAGCCTTTTTCTTCCCTGCTTCACTTTGTTTTTGCAGGCTTACCTATGCTACTATTCACTGGACAAGTTAGTACAAATATTCATAGCTAATTCCAAAAGAAACACATCTGAGAGAAGTGGATTAAATTTATAGTCATGAGCTTGTACATAAAAGCTAGGGTTATACATTAGTTGTTTTTGCATTTACAAGCATATGCATGCTAAGATTCAGCCTCTTTTTCCTTCAGAGGATGTACGAAATGACATTTTAACACAATTTTGTTCTGTATAAGAGTTTTTCATATAAGAATATTAGTAAAGAGCCAACAGACAGCACTGAGCTGCCAATATTCAGCTTAAAAAGTAAAATTAAATACCTTTCATAAGAGATAAAACTAAATAGTCAACATACATAATATTTATACTAAAAAACTCAGCTTGGAATTTTAGATTGGCAAAACTAACAGAATACCAACAAAGACCAGAATACACAAAGCTTCCATGAAGTTTCTTTTTAAAAAAATTATGTGGACCGAGGATCACTTCTTTCACATTTTCCTACATTCAGGAGAGCAGTAAAGAATTCTTCTGAAGGCTCACTGACATACTCTTGTTGCTTCTGTAACAGCCCAAGATTCAATTTTCAAGCTTGTAAAAAATGAATTTAAAATACCCACTTAAAGGTGAATTCACTTTTAGCACCAGCTACTGTTTCTTTTCTTTTTCAAAAGATACAAAGCTATTCAGTGAAATTATACCATGTGTATAATGCAAGATTTAATGTATCTCAAAACTGTTATAAAGTATTAATGCATCCCAAGAACAAATACCAAGGGGATTGCACTATGTCAGTATGAAAATGGAAGCGTTGTTGTTAAGATAAATCCTAATTCTCATTTCAGTTGTCTGCTGCTTCTACTAAAGGAGCAATGAAAAATTCCCTTTTCGTTGCTGTTCAAATGCTGTCAGTTTTGTATCCCTGTAAATCCACCTCCCTTGCAATCAAAGTTGCCTTTCAATGGGGAACACTGGAAAGATTAGGACAAGCAGGTAAGGTCTTGACCAGAGTTTTTCACAGGTTTCCTGCATGACTCCATGTGAAGTCACAACTGTATCTGTTCCACAGGAACCCCCTCTGTAAATAAAATTGCCACATGTTGCACACTGGGGTGGGGCAGGTCTATGTTCATTTCTGCCTCCTATAGAAATGTTTTGAAAGTCCTTAGGCAATCACAAAACTTTGGTTTGCTACTTAAACATAAAACTTCCCAACTTTATCAGCAAACTGTTTTGTAATAGTGTTGATAAACTCCATTATCTTTACAGGTAAAAGGATCCTATAGCAACTGGGCACCTCCCATTGGAGCAGTATGGCAGTACCTACCAACAGAAATAAGCAAGTGAAAGTATTTTCCACTCCTTCCTCTCCTCCACTGACACCTTTACAGCTTCTAATTTAGAGAAACTGGAAACATATGTGGTTTTTAATGTGCTTTACAGCAGTCACATCTAGCAAGGTCTCAGTCCTTGTGCCTGCTCCATACTTCTCATGACTCATCTCCAGCTTTCCAGAGGAAAGCAAGTTCCTACTGGGCATCATAGAGCTAGTGATACCTTTTACTCACTCACGAGAGAAACAGAGATTCAGCCTAAAAATTCACCAAGTTTAAAGCAGTGATTTAGTCTACCCAGTCACAGGTGCAAAAAACAATAAGAAATTAGTGTAAACAGCAGTGCTATATTCTGGTTTACAAGTACAAGATCCATGTAAGTCTGTCAAGACAGACTTTAAAAACATCAGTTCATATACAGGACTGTTAGAACTGCACAGTTCAGAACACCCAGCCTTCTAAAACTGCAATCAAATATGTAAATTACGTGCACATATGGCCTACAACATCCTAACCATCCTCTGTGGTCTAAAATAGCAATCTAGTCCCTACAGGTTTAAAAGGACAAGAATATATATATTTATACACACATGCACATATACAAATATTAAAAAGTTGGAATGCAGCACAAATAGCTATCCAGAAAGTTCAACACCAAAAGAGAAACTGTTAAGTATTCAGAATACATTGTGACTACATTTACATACTATTAGAGAAGATAAAATGCCACAAGTGCCAAGACTGGAAATAGGACTCAGGATAGAATTTTCTCCTAATGCTAAATCTCACAATTAGTGAACACTCAGGCAAAAGAACCCATCAGCAGGACAAGAAGTTTTTCACCGTCACCAATAACACAATCTCAACCTTGCCCTAGTCCTATATTTGGCTGCAGTCTAGAGAGAACATTTCAGAATGAGACACAAACCACATATTCCATGGGGCAATGAGTGAGAGTCCCCCTTCCTGACTCGGTGGGTGATCAGTGGAAACCCCCAAGCCTTAGATTGAAGGGAACCCAAACACAGTACAACCCAACAAATGGTATTTTTTCCCCATTTCCCTCAAAAGTACCACAGTTTTGAGGTATTTTTGAATTACCTTTGTCTCAGCAGAATAAAAGGTTACATTAACACAACTTCAGGTTTACCTATTCTATTTCCTTGTTACTTCCTTCTGTTCTTCTAGACATCCAAGCACAATGTTGTGTCCCAAAAGGGGACAGAACTGCTGCCTCTTCACAGCTATACTGTAGTCCTCTCCCATTCTCCACTGACTGAGTGATTTTTCATATCAGGAAGCTTCTTACACAGCTTCCTTGATCATGCTCTCTCTAGGCTACAACAGGCTCCACAACAATTGAACCCCTGCTTTCCTAGAAGGAGGGAAACACAGCCACAGTAGAAAGATGATTGACTTACAGTGAGTGGGTAGCATCACTGCCAGTAGGAAGAATCCAAATCTCTTCTCTTACAGAAGTGAAAGTATGAGCTATTACCATTAGGCAAGACGTGGCAAGCTCACGAGTCTTCTGTTGGATCTGCAAAACAAACCAAAAAATCACATGGGAAATAAAACTTCCTGCTGCATTGTCCTTTCATACTTGAGAAGCACAAGGGAAATAATAAGTAGAATATATGAACAAAAAATTTTCTACCTTCTTTTTTGTACATTCTCTCCTCCCAAAATATTTCCCTAAAATACAGCATCTACAGCTGGCATTTTTTCTGAATTATATGCATTAAAAATTCAGGTTAGCGACATTCTCCCATATAACTAAGCAACTTGAGTTTTAGTCTACTAATACACTATGAGAGCAATGCACTTTGCAACAGAAACCCTTCTTGCTCTGAAGAGTCAGAACTCTGCACAAGTGTGTAACTCTACTGAGGCTGTGGGGAACCCACCCAAACATCTTGTCAGCACAAAACAACAGAACAGAAATAGATGCTGGGGTGCTACTCCTTGACAAACTTGTATCATTATTCAGCCATTGCTTTGAAGCAACTAACACAGAGTTTTGACACTTAGTCAAATGCACTTTTTCTGAAGACAATCCAATCTTACAGTTTTAGCAGCCTGCAGCACTTCTCTGTGAACACTACCAAACAGAAATTGTTTATGACAAAGTTCAACGTGCTCCATTTGAGCTAAAAAGGAACAATGGTTTAGTCTGCCTTTATATTCATGGACTGCATGGTCCTTCATTCCAATTATTAGATTTGAATTTCTACTGCACTGAGTCCGTTCCCATATCAGCTTGATGATAAATTTTCCAAAAGTCTGCAATCAGCCCCAGACAAACCAGTGCCTGAATACTACATGTTGTTTATAAAAATTAGCACATTGTTAAGCTTTCTCCAATGCTGAGGCTTTCCTGCTCTTTCTTCAATATTAGAAACAGAATTCTTCAAATTGCTTGGGATAACAGTTTTGAATTTAGATTACTGTTACAACTTAACTTTTTCTTAGCTATTACTTCTACATGCTGTCAAATTACAGCTTTAATTCAGTATTGAAATTAAATTCTTCATCATTTCTTGAATTGACATTACTGCCCTTACTTAATATTGTTCTTATAGTCTGAGCATATTTTCCAAGGAAAATAAAAACCCACTCAGTTTTGAGCTATACTTTTGCCTTCTCCTATCAGCTGTCTACATTTAATATCTCCTACTTTCACATTTACACTCAATTTCTTGCTTCTTCTATATCAATTCCTAAAAATGCCAGTGTCCCCATCTGGTTTGTAGCTTAAACATCTGTGATTTAATTTTAGGATAATTCAACACATGAACTTGTGCATTTTTAATCATCTAAGTATTAAGGGTGGAAGTTTTTTAAACTAGAGTAAGAAAGAACACTTGATGTGTTCACTTTGATATTTTTGATTAATCTAAGGTTCTTTCACTGTACTGCCTTTTAAGATTAGAATCCTAAAATAGCTATATTAATATAAGAGCATATTGACATTTTTAGCCTGTAGGAACATGCAGTGGGCAGAGGCAGCTGAAATAACAACATATTTGAGCAATGAACCAGCTTTATGATTTTATTACTCAGACTTCCCTAAATCTATGGCTGGCTTTTTTCCCAGTAACTCAAAAATTAAGCTGTTCTACATTTGAAACTTCCAACTAATCATATACTTAAAACTTCTCATGGTTAAGACAACAGAATAACCTTAAAAAAAGCCTTTGAAAAGAACCCGACAAGATCGATCTGAAAACTTTGTGCCTTTAATTCTCTGTGCTTTTTGCAGGAACACCATAAGAAAAACAGGAAAAAAAAATTATCTGATCTAGGTTACAAAAAACCATGTTAGTTAGTAGGAGTATATTACATATCATATTGAAGTAACAGGCACCCTGGAAGGACCCCAAAGGAAAGTGACAGATATAAGGAGACAGAGCCTAAGCATCCTTCACTAGGCACCTTAGGCCATCAGCAGTTCAGGAAGACAATGGTTCTGCCAACCACTCAGTCACCCCAAAAAGCCAAGTGATGCCTTTGCTGCTCCACAATCTTTCCACATTTTTGCATAGACATCAAGTTTTTCACCTTCCTAAATGAAATTTCCCCCACAATTTGCTGGTCCCCCTTGGTCCCCCAAACCACTGTACTCAAGAAATCTCTTCGGATCAGTGAGCATAAGGAAGCACTGATATGATTTTGTTCCTGAATATTTTGCAACACAGGTACACAATTTCTAAAATCATTTGGGAAATCCAGATCAGCTTAAAAGGCACTGCTGATTGCTTTATAACTTTTTCTGTGTCTGTGTAATAAAAAAGTAACCCATAGTTGCACAGACATACTCAGAAACATTAGACCAGAAAAATCCTAGAGCCTGATGCACTGGAATAGAAGGACAAACTGAGCAATAAACATATCTCGCAGTAGATGACTACAGCTCATGTGAGCATCATAAAAGAATGTTCATTTTATGCAGAACTGAGAAAATTAATTATTGGTACCCAAGGAAAAAAAAAAAAAGAATGAACATGCAATAACTGACCTTTTAACAACTCTACAGCAATTAATTAAGCTGTTTTGTGCTGTATTAGTCCTAAGGAAGCCACACATCTCTAACTATTTCCAGAACAGCCTACCAGGAGTGTAGCAAAGACTCAGTCTGGCAATAGAGTGCAATCTGATAAAAATCTGCATCAAGTAGAACTGGGCCCTTGGGGAAGAACCAGCCAATTCTCTCCCTTCTCAAAGTTAGCCATTTATCCCCACAGCAAGTTCTACTGAAGCTGGTAGCAACATGACTACGGAGTGAAATTAAGAGTGGAAAATTATTCCAATTAATAACTGAAGAGGGAAAAAGCCGAATTTTTAGCCATAGTGTTTGCAGAGTCATTTCACTGCACCAACATGCTGCAAGCATAAAGATGATGAAAAGAGCAAACCAGGCATCTGCTGACTGGAGGGTAGAGCAGAACTACCTCTTTCAAAAGCAACATGAGACTATGGGGGTTTACACTGAAAATGGAAGAAGGAACAAAGTGAGAACAGTAAGGAAGGAAATAACTTCTCCAAAACCCACACCAGACACACCTTCTAAAATGCAGAATTTAAGGAATGTAAGCAATGTAAGTTAACAGTAATGCCAAGTCTGACTGAAACCAAACATTAACATCTTACCGTTTGCCTGATGGATAAGCTAGTCTCAAGTGTCATTATACAGTGCTAGCTTTAATTGCTCCCAGCTAAATATAGCTCTCAGAATTTAATAGCTCCCCTTCAGCTTTTCTGTTTTTCAAGGAGGGAAAAATCTTCTCGTTAGAAAAAGCACACAGGCACACACAGTGGCACGTTACCACAGCGAAGCAGGAAGCAAACCATTAAGATGATTACATTACTCTCCAACACTCATTCAGAACTTCTGTTTTTCAAGAGACTAAATGTTTCCCTGTTCCACCACTCTGGTTCCAGTTACAGCAGGCGATGGAAGCATGCATGAGTTTTCAAACTAAGCCATTTTGCTGCTTTATTAGCAGACTGCAAATCTTGCTGGCCCTGCGCTTCCAGTCAAAGCACAGTCTCCTGTGCTGTCTTTGCCAGCAAGCTGCCGTGGTGCCCGCACACTTCGTCCTGTGCCACCTTGCTGGGCACCACGGGGCAGGAAGAGGAGCAAGGCTGCACACTCATATACAGCCTGGCCCTTCCCTGCAGCCACTGTATTGGCTCAACTTACACAAGGGGCTCTCAAATCTGCAGGAACAACTGAGACTGCAGCACTCCAATGAATGAAATTCTCTCTTCTGCCTTCTAGTGCCCCATAAAGATCTCAAAAAATGTAATGAAAAGTTCCATATAGCAAGCTTCATTTTTTCCCCTCTCTGAGCTGATAACGGGTTTCACTCAGAAAATTTGGCTGACAGCTAGAAATGTGTTCTATGAATTCAGCATTTCTGTTCACCTTCATTTTATAGGTCATTATGTAATTAAAGCGCTCACAGTTTTTCTCCAATCCATGGAGCTAAATCAAAAGTAATCACTGCTGCAATGACAAGTCTTCCCACTATCCCTCAGGCCAGAACTCCAAACTTTGTTCTCTCCCCTCCAAACCATCATCTGACGATCGTACTATTTTCTCTCTGGTTTCATCCATCCCTTTCTCCTTTACTGAGTGAGGAAAATAAGAATAATGCTACTTATGCAAAATAAAGTGTTTACCAGACCATATGAATCACCAAATGCCATATTACCTGGCCCTTCACTTCAGCTGTAAAATTCCAGGATTATCTGTGTTAGAGCTGTGCAAGCACTTTAGAAACACTGCCTGGAGGGCTGCCAAGAACTACCTGCTACAATGAAAAAGACCAAAGGTGGTATGCCACTGATTTTCTGCCCTCTGACCTAGCATTTCTGATGTGCAGGGCAGACTGAATAAAACAGGCTAAAGGAACTATGTCTGTTTGCTGTTTAAGAGAGGCTTTAAAGCGAGCCTCCTGACACTCACTGCTCTGCACTGGGACATCTGTGCTCTACTGCTAGCTGAGCTGCCCCAGAGCACAAAGGCTCCCTACTGTCAGTGCAGGTGCAGACTTCATTTACCAACTTCTGGTAAAGCACAAAATCATGACACTCATTCCCATTAAGGTTTTTCTTTCTGAAGTAACAAATCAAGGCGTGGACAAATAGCATCAAAACCAGGGATGAGTACTGGAGGCACTGTGTATGCTAGATCTGGTTACTCTTACAGAACACGCTTTTATCTTAAAACTCTGCCGATCACAACAGATTATTTTGAACAACTGAAGGTTAAAAAAACCTGCAAAGTGTACAAAACATCATGCACACACATGTAAGATAAATATAGTCTTACAGCTATGTGTTAGCTGTCATGAATCAGAGCTCAGTGTCCCAGACCTCCATGGGGCTCTTCTGAGTTGAGCTGTTCGCTCTCGGGCAGCAGCAACCAGATAAGGGCAAGGCAGGCAGGGCTGCACAGATCCTGAGCACCAAACAGCCTCTCACCCTCTCCCCACATCTAAAATCACCATGCGAGGTGCAGTGAGTAGAGACACACCACATGCTGCCTTTTAAGAAATCATCAGAAAAACCCACACAAGCGAAAGGAGGGAGGAACAGTGGAGATCAGCCAACGCAACTGCAGCATCAGACCGGAAAGAAACCACGCAGCTACAGTGGACAGACACATAATGCTTCTAAATCTGGATCTGGGGATTAGCAGAAGAGAAGAGATACCAGAAAAAGGTAATTTGTTTTCTTGTCATCCATAATACTGAAGAGATTTTGCTCTCCTCTCCAAAATTAGAACATCTACAGTGTAACTCCTTCCCCTCTGAAGAGTCACATATATATAAAGAAAACCACAAAAAAAAAAAAAGCATTATCAGCCTCAGGTCAGGACAATTGTGGCCTAAATATTCACAAAACTGTCATGAAAGCATTAATTCAAAAGCAATTATGTTAAAACAACAAGATCCATCAGAGTAAATATATAACATCCACTAGAATAAGTAAACGCTATCCTGCAGCAGCTTCAACCTAATCACAGTAAGTTTATTCAGAGACATTTTATTAAAAAAAAAAAAAAAATCAAATAGATGTGACCAGTCAAGATGTCGACAAATTCCAGAATCTATTTATTTACCAGACTTTTTGTCTACACCTGATGACCTGCAAATTTGCCTTAGCTCTAGCA
Organism: Hylia prasina; assembly: GCA_013397195.1. Classification (NCBI taxonomy): domain Eukaryota; kingdom Metazoa; phylum Chordata; class Aves; order Passeriformes; family Sylviidae; genus Hylia; species Hylia prasina. The sequence goes on along the minus strand of VYXD01013461.1, from coordinate 377,347 downwards.
ATAGCTGCTGATAAACCTTGGCAACAGCTACTACTGTATTTGTGAGTGAAAGAAAATAACATATAAGTATCTTCAGTTAATTATTTCTACTCACTTAAATGCAACATGAGGGGGATTTTAGGTTTATAAAATATAAAAAGTCACATTTAAGTGAACAGTTTCACACATACTGGCTTTCCCCTTGTCCCTTGCTCTCTGCTGATTTGAAGTTATATTCTATCTGGGTGTTCAAGGTTACTTAAGGAGGGGAGACAGACTCTAGAGATTACTTATATGGCAGGACTTCAAACAATTGATCCAGCTATATCTCAAGTGACTTGATAAGAGGCATTAAAATAATGAGAGAGAAAGATGGGTGAAACATTGCAGCGTTTCAGAATCACTCAGCAGGACTCTCCTGCTCAAGGACTCTCAATGATGAGACAAAGACACTGACCATGAAGGACAAGGTGACACACCCAGGGAGGAAGATACAGATGAAAGTGAGAAGTGAGAGTTGTTGGGCACCCACACAACCTCCACATCCAACCTCCATGCACAAGTAAAGGAAAATGAGAATGTGACCAAGAAGGACTCTTATCTCTGATTGCTTGATAAAGGGCTGAAAGTCCTAGCACAGATTAGAACAGGGTTCAGGCAGACAAGTAGTCTGCCTGGGTAAACAGGCATGACGAGATAAAACATTCTACAGTATTTGTGTACTTACAAAAAAAGAGGCCCCCGCTACAAATCTAATGCACCTGAATTAAACACAAGATGAAATATCATAGGGACAACAGCATCTTAGTGGCTAAAACATAATGAAGTGCACATGCTATTCAAAAAAAGCCCAGAGAGGCAGGGGGTGTTCAAATATGTACCCCTTAATATTGTGATAGATTAAAGAAAAAACATACCAAATACATAATTGCAAAAGAACTAACGGAATCTGAGTAAAACAAAACAAACAAAAAAAAAAAAACTAAAAAAACACCAAACAACCAAAAAAAACCCCCAAAACCCATGAAAACAAAACCAACCACACTTGAAAACAACAGCCTTGCTCAGAGTCCATAGTAGATTGAAAGAAATCAGCCTTGCTGCAGACTTTATTTTATTACAATGAAAAATATCCCAGTGAGTTGGGCATTACAAGAGATTAACTTCTGATTCATATGAAGTTTAAGTAGTCAGGTAGACTGAGGAGTTCAGACTCTCTAAATTGAAAATGCTGAGTTGCTGCTTCATTAAATGTGCATAAACAAATCTGGAAATGCCTCATGGGATGCAGCATGCAGTAGATAACTTGAAAGATGACACAGGCCCAACTAGATAAGCACTTCACCACAGCTCCCAAAAGGCAGAGAAGTTGATTAACGAAGTTGCACCTCAGATGTTAAAGTATAGGAATAAAGTTATAGCTTAAAAAAAATTGATTTAAAAGATATTAGAAATGAAATTCTTCAACAACTCATAGAAACTATGGGAAGTAGTAACTTGGAAGTGAAAATTTCTTAGTAAAAAAACAAATATAGGATGTCAACTGTGAAACAGAGTTGGAAACTACCAAAACCAGCATGAAAGTAAAACTAACATTTTCCTGAGCATGTGTGAAGAAAAACAGATGAAACCACTACAGATTTCTGGAAAAAAAAATCAAATTAAATTGTAGAGAGTTGCAAATAAAATTTTCATGTATTCTCAAACTTTTGTGTCTACTTCACCTCTAGCCAATAAAATAATTTAAAACCTACAGTCTGTATTTCTAAAGCAGACAAAAAAACCCCAGTTGGAGCTATTCTCTGATGGTAGGAGAGCAAACAGAATACCTGTCTTTAGAGCTGAAGCTGAGGGGAGAAAAGCAAAAAGACATCAGCCCTACTATAATCAGTACCATGCAGTCAACAGTAACAGAGTAACTTTTTACAAAAATTAAAAATCTTAGATCTCAACAGCTGCATTAAAAAAAGTTGGTAAGATCTTATTTGGTAGAAAATTGCTAAGTGATTGACTGGCCACAGACAATAAAAATTATCAGGCTGGACATGGATCACCAGAAGTTGCCAAGAATTATCCTGAAGCTAGTTTTATTTAATAGTCCTACCACTGGCAAGGGAATTGAGGTTTCTACTAAAGGTTGCTGGTGACAAAAGGTATAGAGGCACATCTGATGCACTGAAGAACTCAGACACCAGGTGAGAGGAGCCACATGAACAGAAGCAGTGAGAGGGAATGCAGTTCATCAGCCCTGGAGGCAAGGTCAGGATCCAAGGAATAAACCAAGCACAAGTTCTGCTGAGATAGTAGGAAGTGACCAAGGAGAGGAAGGGACTTGCGTGCATGGAATACGTGTCTGATCAACCCATTACCAAACTGATGAAGGCATGAAAAGAGAAAAAAAGCTACCCATGACATAAATTAAGGCATTTCCTACAGAGCCATATAGGGAAGCATCAAAAAAATCTGACAAGTATCTAATCTGTCAGAAATTTTTAAAATAGCACCTAAGACACAGGTGAGATACATGTAAGTTTAAGCAAGGAAGATTGACAGCAGAATATTGTCCTGAAATGAATACCATGAAGATACCTAATCAGCCATATCACAAGATTACGTGCATCTCTTCAAGTCTAAATGCAAGTTTCCTAAACTGACTGGGGAAAAAAGAGTCTCCCCTAAACAAACAGAGAGAAAATCACTTTACAAAGGGTGCACATGCTCTTATAAACAGCAAGAGAAAATACCAATTTTATCCCGATGGACATACAAACTGGCTGTGGGTACTTTTAGCCAGAATCCTGGAATAGAGTTTTAGTCCAAACATGTAAGCTTTGAAACAATTTGTTAATGATACAAGCTTTGACTACTTTAGGATGATGCCTGGGAACTTTACAAAAGGGAATATACAAATGCATTGACTGCAACAAATACTGAACATGAGAATCCAGGAACTCTCTTCTACTCCTATTATGTGTCAGCACAGCCACCTTCAGCAAGGAAGTCTTTATATACCACTTGCCAATGTTATTATCGCTGATTTAATCTGGGCTGAAAACTGACCTTGCCTTAATACTCTTAGGTTTCCATTAATAAAAAGAAATTACTTCATCTTTACTCACTTACATGTATTTCTTCTGTGCAAAGTTTTTGTCTCTTTACGGGTTTTTTTTTAAAGGAATGTAATTTTTAAAAGAGGCAGATCAAGGAAATGGTATATGTTTTAGAATTTATCTTTAGGCTACCAGTCATAGGTAGCTTCAATTATATCAATTCTGACAATGAAAGTTACACATACTTTCTTCTTGATTTGATGCCAATGCTTTGCATGTCCTTGCCTTTCCAAAGACAACCACAATCCCCAGAGTTCTGGGACTCAGACACAGAGAAACAAGCACTTCAGAATCCCAATGCAAGGAGGAAGTAGGAGATTGGAACAACTCCCTTCTTCGAAGTCAATCTGAGCACAAATCTAACTCATCTATGCCTTGCAATTTTAGTTTGCACTCCTCCTACATTTCACAAAGCATTTTTGCATGCAAATGTGTCAGTGGCATTCAAAGACTGGGCAAAACCGTTTCATAAGATGAGTTGGCTGTTTTACTCAAAACACCCTCATGATTTTTAAGGGCCAAAAAACCCCACAAGGAAATAAAAAAGGTGTCTGTAAACCAGACTAAAAAGAGAAGATTTTAGGTTTTGTACATTAATATTTAAGAAAAAATATAAAATCCTAGTTTCCTGCCTTTCATCCCTAGTTCCACTACTAAATACCACCCTTCCTCTCAGCTGTAAGTGCATTATGCTGGGCTAATATAGGACATGATTTTATCAATAAATTAATGTACAATAAATGCACAGCCTATACTATGTCTCGTATAAGCCATTACAAGGTAGATCAAGTAGCAATGCACTTGCAGAGTGTTGAGTAATAATATTAAGAAAGAAAATCCCTCAAGAATTCTAGTTCTGCAAGATGCAAGTGCTGGGAGACAGGCCATAGTGAGAAAGGCACTGCATCTTTCTAAGAGTCAAGAGACAAACTTTTTTTCCTTTTTAGCTTAGAACACAAAATACACTTCATAGCAAGCAAAGATGATCCTTTTGTAGAAGAGCTCTGGAGACTGAACTACTATTTAAATTTGAGCAAACCAGAAGCAAACAACTCTCATCCTGCACTGAATAGAAGGGTGTGTTCATGCTAACCATGCATTCTAGTCATATTAAAGTAAATAATGCAAACTCACTTGGCAAGGAGTGTTTGCTAGTTCAGTGTGAACTATCACATCTGGAACACCAAGACTGAAATGGCCTCCACGGTTAGGAAAACACCAATGTTTTCAAATGCTGATCTGTGCCCTACAAACCAAGATTTCCCAACCCTCTTCAAATAGGAAGCTGTTATCTCACAAAGTGAGAACAGTCACTTGATGTCATTGAGATACAGCCACTGTTTTAGCACCAAATTACTATGAAATTAAGAAAACAGAGATGGCTGACACACAGCCAGAAATAAATGGGAAGCTGCATTTTCCCAGCTCAGCTTATCAAAGTAATCAACTAGGACTAAAAGCAGATTATTAAACTTTTCTGGTGAAAGCAATTACTTGTATGCACTTAAAAATACTCAGTGGTGTCCATTACTTGAAACCTGATCTTTTAAAATGTAATATTATCTGCAAGGGATCTTCAGTACATCAACAATTGCACACACATGACACGGCAGAAGAAAGTGATATTGTATACTTAAGTGTTCCGGCAACAAAGAAAAAAAAAGAATTTATAAACCACACTTATCAAATATGCCATTTTGTCAAAGCCTGACATTCCTTTCTTTTTCTTCTTTCAAAAACAAGCAAACAAACAGCGAGTGTCATCAGCGAAAGTGTTATCCTGGCAATGGCTCTGCTCTTCATTTTCAAGTGCAAGCGTTGATCCTGTTGAACTTCAAGTAGCAAAATACAATACAGTATTATACATAGGAAAATAAGCTGTAAAATTGTGTCTGTGTGTGGAGAGAAGACTATGATTCAGCCATCCTGTGGAACATTCTAACCTCTTATCTCTGAATCTGAAGTTCCATATTTATTCGGTGAGTGAAACAACATGATTTCAGCAAAGCATTTGTATTCTAGTTCTAAGAAATAGGATGTTAAAAAAGCTTATTTCAACAAAACAAACTGGATATCAGCTAAAAGGCAAGAACTTGCTTTATCCACAGTAGCTCTTCCCTGCCTCAGCAAGTTCTCCTTGCTCAACAGTTTGATACTCCCTACGCACTGGGAGATATTTAATAAGTGAGCCTTAGTTTTATAAGGTTTATAGGGTTATCATAATTTTGAGTGCTTCTGGTTTCATGTCTTACAGTTGAAATTGGTGGATTTGAAAGACAGTAAGAAATCTGCAAGTGAACTTCCTGATACTTTTTTTTTAAGCAACAGGAAAGAATGAATGTGTTTTATACTTCCTGAATTTCAGCAGCTGTGGCAGTAGTGTAAGAACTATGAATTCTTAAGTTTCTAGTTAGGTCACTCAGTAAAACAATATCAGCACCATTCAGTTAAGGACAACAAAAATCCATCATAATACTTTGCTTGAGGCTTGACATTTTTGGCACAGAAATTTTCCTGGAATCTAAACCCAGCAGGCTGCTTTCTCAGCCTAAAAGTGGTACAGATACCATAGCTGTAGGCAAATGAGGGTCCATGATATATCTTTGTTGTCCACCATTCTATTCACAAAATAGTATTTGTTGACACTAGTAAGAGCACACTTACTGAATTCACATCTTAAAAACCAGTAGCTTTCTTGCCAAAACATGACAAAATCCTGTACACCAACACCTAAACTCTTTTCCTTCCATTGTTTGGCCTTACTCAGAAAGCAAACAAGAAATATTAACCCTTCTTTCCTAACATGGTTGTTACTAGAGTTCAATAACAAGATCTAGCCTAGATTCTCCTCTCTTTATATACATATTGCTGTTATTTGACTTCAGTATCAGGCAAACTAGAAAACCTCAGTAGCTCTAGCTCTTTGTAAAACTCAAATTCTCTAAGACAGACATCACCAATCCTCCACAGGAAGCCCACTCCAACAATGGGTGCACCTGTTGTATGAGAGATGACCTGTATCCCAGCCACAAGGCTGCTTATTGACTTTGTTAGGCAAAGACCAGAAAGAAACATCAAGGTCTGGCTGGCTTTTTAAAATTAATTTGTTCATCTAAGATTTTGAAGAGCAGAATTGCACTACACTAAGCTTCAAAATACCCTAGTAAAATTATCACAGAATGGTTCAAGTTGAAAGGGACTCCCCAGTTGGAGGGCATCTGGTCCAGGATCCCACTCAAGTAGAATCACCCAAAATGAGTTATCCAGGATCACATCCAGAAAGCTTTTGGGTATCTCCAAGCAGGGAGACTCCTTCTTTGGGCAACCTGTGCCAGTGCTCATTCACCCTCCCAGTGAAGGAAAAACTTCCTGATGTTCAGATGGAACCTGCCCTGTTTCAATGCCCATTGTCTCTGGTCCTCTTGCATATCTTAAGAGGTGGCAAAGCCATTATCAGAATGTTATATTTTAAGAAAACTGAACACAGCTGTTCTGAGTGACTCAGCTAACCCTATTTAACAGTAAGTAACAGCAAGTAAGATGGAGTTCTGACAAGTTCCCAGGGTAGACCATAGAGTCCTATCAATTACTCTTATTGGGAGAAAAAAAAGTTAGGGAGAAGCCTGCTCTTCAGGCATAGTCTTAACACCTTTTCCTTTTTTTTTTTTTTCTTTATTCCAATATTGTGTATTTAATAATAATAATAAATACCTTAAACCTTTCAGCAAAAATGTCAGTTCCAAATAGCCTGATGCATTCTAGCTGGCCTACCTTCTCTGGAGGTGAAGAAGTCATTGCTAAAAAGATGGACCTGACAAAAATGTCTACACAGTTCCCATGAACTAAGAGTTCACGTGCCTCTATGCTGCACAGACACAGATGCATCCAGCTGAGGGGGAAACCCCACACAGCTACCAAATTATAGAAAGGCATCTCTCAGCAAGTACCAGCCTGCCTTTATTTGGCAAGTAGCAAGGTAACAGGGAGTGAACCTGAGAAAGCCACCACAAACTCCTAACCACAATCATCTTGAACTAGCAGAGACTCAGTAGCCCACATCCTTTGGAGCTCACTTCATCTGCTCCCAAATACACAAAGAATAATTACTTGCCTGTCTTCAGGATTGCTGTTGCTACTGATGATTTTACACATTGTTATTTTAAATCAGTCAAGCACTACCACAGAAGATTAACAGACACTTGCTGTTTCTTTTTTTAAGGTATACGAGACTGTCAGTGACTGAATCACGTTCACGGTGAAACTTCCTCCCTTCCTCCCATCACAAACTGCACTTAAATTCAGATTTTATGCTGTCAAAGCTTTGTGTAGGGAATCTCAGCACTCTTATTTGTCACAAGCAAGAAATATTGGAAAATGATACAATCATTCACTCTCCTTCAGAACACAGTATTTCATCAGACTATTAAACAAACTTCTTTTCTGGCAGCACAGTTACAGTCAATGTAGTCTCAGCTGCCAGTATGGGCAAGATGCATTCCACGTCATATTCAGGGCAGATGCCAGGGTTATGCCTCACAGCCTGAGGTAGCACCAGAACCTTTCTGACAGTAACACTTAGCAAGACTGGTCTCAAAGTCATATGTTGTCACTGCAGACAGGACAGAAAAAGTTCTGTAAAAATAAGAATTGTACATTTCACTTCAGCAACTATGAGCATGAAGTAACTCTATCCCTCCTTGAGGCTATTTTTTCTAGGCCCACTGAAAAGCAATTATCTGGGAGAAGAGAGACACATTGCAACAAAATGTTTTCAACATGCGTGACTGGCAAGGTGGAAGAAAGTAGTACCAGAGACCTCTATCCTACTCGGCTCACATGAAAACTTGAAGGGCAGGACTTAACCTTCTGTAACGAGCAGAATTAACAGTGACACAGATGGGCTTGTGCACTGAGAAGGATAAAGTCTCCTGCACACATGGTTCTTTCGCTGATTGCCAGGCTGTTCAGAAATTGTCTCTTCAGGGGTTTCAGCTACTCTCTGGGCAGAATATACATGTGAGGCAAATGGAGTATATCCACACAGCTGCTCCTTACCAGAACCATTAACACCAGGAGCTTCATTCATTTTCACCAACAACTATATGAAAGTGGAACAGACTAAAATTGGAACAGTAAAAAAGTGTTCACTGTGACTAGGAAAAGCCTCCAGAATCATGAGAATAAGTGGCATCAGATAAGAGAGAAATGACCTAAAATTGACCTAAGTGACAGGCACAAGAGATAGGAGATTACAGTTGTGATAACAGACTGCAGCATCATCATGAGCAATAATAAAAGAATTGGCTGCAATTAAGATGGGAGAAAAATATGACTACATTCAGCAAGGGAAATATTTCAGGTTTTTACCCTGAGAACATTCATCAGAGGATACACAGAATGGCCAGAAAGCCCAATACTTCTTTTTTCTTTCCTAATGATAATAAAAAAGTCACTACTGAAATTCAAAAGATACCACTGCAGTATACACAGAAACACAAACAAGAATGAGTTTCTCACATTTACTACTTTGTATTGTTACTGTCTTTGTTCTAAGTACAGCAATTACACACAAGTGCTGCATGACAACTGTAGCACCACATACTACCATGGTTTTGCTGTGATCTTTTTTCAGGTTTAAGTTCAACAAGCATGCAGGCAGACTCTGAAGATGACTTAAAAAGTTGCTAATATGTAGAGATGAATAAAAAAAAAATCCTTAATTCTCAATCTATGCATTACATTGGAAAGCAGAGGAAAGGAAGATTTGTTTGCACACGTTAATACAATTGCTAAAGAAAATGTTCAGAAGGAAATAATTAAGTGTTGACATGGCAGCAGCTGTGTTTGCCAAACTAAATATGATTCAGGTATCAACCCCCCACAACTTAAAGACTAGAGAGGAAATGTTCAGTTCAAGTACTTGTAGTTTAACAACTGGACTTGAAAGTGACGAATCTAAAACACAAATATATACACACACCTCATGGCTGGACAAGGAATGCAGAGCTTGCCTAGCACGCTTTTCAATGATTTCAAAGGATGAGTCTTCACATTCAGTCCAAATGGTTACAGTGTTGACAAACAACAGAGACACATGAAACATCCTATCTTGCAGCCTTCCTCCTGTGACTTACCAGATGCTATTAGGCAGCCACTATCTTTATGTCAGGATGCCTGTCTCACAGCCAGATGTACAATTATTTAGTTCAGAGATATCTCTAAGAGCTAGATGTACATAGCAACTCTCAATGTACTAGTTCAGCTTAGGGCTTAGCAGTTAGTGAAAGTCAGATCTCTCTCTTATTTGTTCCTCCTGTTGCACATAACAGGGATTCCAGTCAAGTCTTGCTTATCAGTACGTATTTTCCACAATTCAACAGGCATGTCTAGAACAGCCTGCATTCAAAGACTGAGAATCATTAGCAAATAGCAAACAGACATTGCAAAAACTGCTTAGCACCTGACAGATTGAAAGCAGCTCAACTCTATTTCTTTACTTTCATGGTTAACATCATGGAGTGCCCAGACACTGAAATAGGATTAGGCCCTGCTGTGCTCAGTGCCACACACCAACACGTGACTTCTACCCTATGGAGCTTGCACTGAGTCAGGCACACCAGACAGGCAGGACAGTAGAGGCTGAGCTGCAATGGCCAAGTACATTTCTCAGTTTCAGCTAGCATTCCTAGAGTCCTCACTACTTTTAGTAGCAAGGCAGGTACCAGGCTTGCCATTGAATTTGTATTTTAGAAAAAACCAAAACAAAACACACAAACAAACAAACAAACCCAGCAGCCACAACAGTTCTGATCATTTAATAATTATCTCAGTTGCAACAGCTGAATACAGAAAATTAGAAAGAAATTGTTTAAGTTCTCTGTTTTCTTCCCCAGCTGAGGCTGTCCTCAACTTTATTTTTAAATGTTTCAAGTGGCTTGCAACAACGTCCATGAGCTTCATGCTGACAGAGCTCCAAAACCCCAACACTGTTCATTCACGTCACAACTTCATGTATATTAGAATCTATTTCTGAACATGTACCCTACGTGAAAGCCACAAGCATCTCGAAGAACACTGCATGAGTAACAAGCTAAAACATTGCCTCCCAGGGTAACAGATATCCTGCCTCCCAGGGTCAGACCCAGAGCTGTGCTTTCTTAGCTATTATGCCTACAACTTCACCTAGGCTATCATAGTCATTAGCATCAACACCCACATCACTCAACCTTGAAGGCAGACAGAAAACTTCCCTCTAAGGTAATTAGAAATTAACATGGAGGAGATACATGTTATGTTAGCAGAATAAAGACAAGTACCCACAGCAGGACAGAATGTTACAATACACAAAACCTCCTTGTCCTTCAGATAAATGAGAAACTTAAACAATGAAATATGTATTTCAAGGCACAGTATTCAAGGACGTAGCACCAGTGACAGCTGCAGGAGCCTAAAAACAGTGTCTGTCCCCCAAAGTATAATGTTTAAACATAATCACTAATGCAGAAGACAGACATGCAAATCCAGCATCTCAAAGAGCAGAGCAGGGTAAATTTGGTAACACATTAGTCCCGGTCCAGAGAGTTGTTTGTCAGATCTCAGTGTATCTGCATCCTATTATCTGAAACTTGATACAGAAAAAAAAGCAATTAGATTCTCCTAGAAGTTTCTTTGGTACCTTAGTAGCAGTGCATCCCAGTATCTATACCCCAGCCTTTCGCCAGCCAAACTTTGCTACTTTGTTAAGTCATATCTTAACCGTAATAAAGTAGATTAAATTTAATGAGATCAAAATGTGCTGATACAGATACTACACTGCTTTTGACATGTAAAAGTACCCCATACACAGTAACATTCTGCTGCCTCGTTCATCACTGCATGATTTTGAAATGGATTTTGCGGCAAATCCTATTTAAACCTAAAACATATTAGCACTTTAGATAAGAATTAACTTTTCTATAGAGAGGCTTTTTTCATTTGGTAGCTAAGAGCACCATTTGTAGAAACTGAAAACCCAGTTTTACAATTAGAAACCATAAGGTCCAGGAAATGCCATGTTTGACTATTTTCTCCTCAGTATGTAACAAGACCTAGGGAATGCAACAAACACGGGAATTAAGCTGACACACATCTGTTTATAATAGATGTGGTTTGAACAAGACCCAATTCTTTACAACAATGTACACACATCTACTTGAAAAAACCAAATAAGGTTTTGTATAAAATACAATATACTTACATTTGCAACAGTGAATGAGCTAGCCACACACCGTGTTGCAACAGGCAGACTCCAGCTGAGCCTTACCATCATTTCCTGTCCTTGGTGAACACACTAATAATTTCAGCACAACCACACACAGAAAACATCTCCAACACCTAAAAGTCCCCTCACACCTTTCCTGCATGTAAAACCAGATACTATATAAAATTATAAAAGAGAGGACATAAATGGGCCTAATGCAATGTGTGGGGAAGGCAATATAAGAGAAAGACAATCAAGACTTGTGAATGCTGCTGCTTTGAAAATGGATAGGAGCCACAAAGGGAAACTAGTTAGCTTAATCTATTGGGAGCATAGACTGGGGAGTATTATTTTAAAGTATCTTTTAAAAAACATTTAAAACAATAAAAAACAATGCCCATGGAAATTAAAACTGACGCTACCCATGGCTTTACAAAAAGTGTCCATGAAAACACATGCTTTAAATACCCAAACCGGACTTACAAGCTCTGTTGAAATTAAGTAGAGTGAAACACTCCGAACTCTATGAGCGAAGCGCTCTGAACTTTATGATTAATCGATGAAAGTCAAGGGATGAAGCAACTGTTCGCTTTGTCCCTTCTCAAGAAAACAGAGAGAGAAGAACATTGTTACCATTACTAGCGGCCTAGGACAAAAACGTAAGGCAGAAAATTACCTTACATTTATTTTAAATACCCTTTTCTCTAGCTATTTAGATATCCCCCTAGTAAAAATAAAACAGTCTCAATGAAGAGTACTTCACTGCCACTAAACTTTACACCAAACAGTTTTCAAATAATGGACTATTTAAAAGCTCATATTGCCTAATTGGTCCTCAAATGGAAATTAAATCAACCTGGAAACAAGCTGGATTCAATTAACCTATTTAAGATAGAGGCAAGAAATAAAAATAATAATAATGGTGGCTTTTTTTTTCTTCTTCTTTATTTTATGAGCACAGAGAACCACAGATTGAGCAGAGATCGACAGCTTTGCAAACACGCCCAAGATTTCTGAAGTTCCATTCCACAGCCAGCCGGCTGCCGGGCGATTCCCCAGAGCCCGCAGCCGCCGGGAGAGCTGCTCCAGCCCACCCCCGGGGCGGCGGCTGCCCGGTGTGTCCCAGCTCACCTGGAATTCGCTCCGTCTCGGTGCCACATGGAGCGCACCGGCAGTCAAATAAACCCCTCGGCGGGACCCTCCCGGAGCAGGGAAGGTGTCTAAGTTGGCTGTCGCTCCGGAACAGCTTCGTGGGGCTGTGACAGCGCGGCCGGAGACCCCGAGGGCCGCAGGAGGAGGCTGGAGGGGGCTCGGCGGGGCAGGCGGGATAAAGCTCCGCGCCGGCAGCAGCCGCCCGCCCGCGCCCCGGCCGTCAGCCGTGAGCGCCCTCGCCGCCAGTCGGGCGAGAAAGGCGCTTTCTGGGCGCCAAAACGCCACTTTTCTCATGTGCCGAGTTCGCCGGCTGCCGCCTCCCGGCCCGCCGCGTCCCGCGGAGCCCCGGCTCGTCCCGCGGCGCTCCAGCGAGGGAAGCGGCCACCACCGCCAGCCCCGCCGGGCTGCGCCCCGCCAGCCGCCCCGTCCCATCCCATCCTTACGGCGGAC